>JAQRGA010002511.1:0-12011 GCA_029237695.1 Conchocele bisecta
ATGCATAGGGTATTTTATGTTAGCATTACTATTTGTGAGTAATGTGGGTTAGAACTTTAAGAGACTTGTGGACATGGACAAGGGTCAGTGTAGATGCTGTGAGTCTTAGATGTGAGGCACAACAGTGTGTATGACATGACGCTAACATGATATGAGTTAGTCACATTCAGTGTGTGTGAAACTGCGACTGGGGACAGTACTCAAGCAGACCAGAAGACTTAGCTGGCGGCTCAGTTATCTTCTGGGAGCAGGAATAGGGGGGGGTGCTGCTCAGACGGTGCAGGGTCTAGCTACAAGTTGTTTGGTGAGTCAATTTATTGATCCTAGTTTAAGTATTCACAGAGCTTTAAATTAAATTATTTTTCTGGTTTCTGTATCACCTTACCTTCCCGCCTTGGAGACAAATTCTAGCAACATATAACAGGGAAGTATGATACAGAAATCAGAATTTTTCAATGTAAAATTAGTTTCTGTAGTACTTACCTGTTATATGTATTTAACACCCGCCTCCCACCCCGCAAGGTGAGAGATTTGTTCTATCGCAAAGAGGAAGTCTCCCGTGCGCGCATGCGCGGTCGATATGGGATGGGACAGGTGTAAGTGCGGGTCAATAAATTGTATTCGGAATGGGTAGCCCCAATAGAAGCTATATAGCAACATATAACAGGTAAGTACTCACAGAAACTAATTTTACATTGAAAAATTCTGATTTTTGTTTGTCAAAAAGTTTGTGCAAGTTTCTTCATCATGATATAACTTTAATATTAGTTGACAGATTGATTCAATATTTGCACACTTGATACATGTAAGCATTTGGAACACACATATGCCGCCATTAACATGACCTTGACCTTTTTTACCTTCACATGGTTGTGGAAACACTTATTAATTTTTGTTAGCTCGTCTGCATACCCCCAGCGTCGTCGGCGTCGTCGGCGTCCACAAACTTAATGTTGGGTAAATGTCTTATAACTTCTGTTTCCTTTCATGAAACACCTTGTTATTTCATACATGCATTCCTCAGATGACCCTCTATCATGCTGTAGCAAATTCATGACCCACCACCCAACCCTTACCACAGGGTCAAGGTCACAAACTTAGCACATTCATAAACTTAACGTTGTGTAACTTCTGTTCTGTACAGGGAACGCTTTGATATTTCATACATGCATTCATCTGATGATCCTCTATTGTGCTACAGCAAATCCATAGACCCCACCACCCCCCTCCCCTTTCCCCTAGGTCAAGGTCACAAACTTAGCACATTCATGCATGCGTTCCTCATGTGAATAGCTGTCATGCTGTACAAAATCACCAACTTAGTGCGTTCATAAACTTAACGTTTGGTTAAATTTTGTTTTACTTCTGTTTTCAGGGAGCGCATTGATATTTCATACATCTTAATATTCTATATTATGCTATAGCAAACCCACGACCCACCTTGCACGACTGACCCCAATGTCAAGGTCCACTGCACGCCCCTTAACCCAAGGTCAAGTTATATAATATTCATGTTTTTTTATGCAACTGTGCCAAGTTTTGAGTGAAGGCTGCCAACAGGCGAGCTTCGTTGTCTTCTGACCACTCTCGTTGCTCCTGCTTTAGCAGAAGTCGCGACTATAGTCGCCTTTTCCGTCTCCATCGTCCGAAATGTCAAAAAGTTTGTTCAAGCTTCGTAATCATGGCATAACTTTAAAATTACTTGACGGATTGCTTCCATATTTGGACACTTGATACATGTGAGCATTTGGAACACATTCATGTCGCCATTAACATGACCTTGTGCTGGAATTATTGATACACAGAAGGCATGCATACAATACTGGATTAAATTTGTTGTCTGCTCTTTCTTATCTTTCATGTTTAGACAAAACAAATTGACATCGCATGAGAATCGTCTCTATTGGCCAGTGGAGACGATTCTCATGGGAGGCCACTGGAAACAATTCTCATGTGTTACCAAAACAAGTTTTTTATTAAGAAATAAGAAAAATGATGAAAAGATAGCATACACAAAAATTTGATTCCCGCCTTTTTAAAGTGACTCCAAGGTGACAGGCCATTAAAACACTAACCAACCAATCCATTCATTGTTCACTATATTGTGTTGACTCAGAGCTCCACATAAGCTGCGTATTTGCATATACCCAATTAAAAATTGCCAAAAACCCAATTAAAATCAGAAGTAGCGAGTATCAAAAAGCAATACAAAATTTGTGGTACCTTTATCATGCTGCAGAAAACAATAAATACACCGCAAATATAGCATATTTTCTTATTTTCCATGAAAACACATCTTGGTATTTCATTAGAATTGTCTCCAAGGAGACAATTCTAATGAAATGCCAAGACATGTTTTCATTTCGAAGAAAACTATTCGATAATTGCTGTCTTGATGTGTAAACAGTAGTGTGATTTTATTTTACCCAATTAAAATTTTGAAATACCCAATTGGTTTAGAAATGATGGAGTAACAATACTCAATTACTAATTCCTTATCTTGAGCCCTGTTAACTTATGATTTATTATTAAATAGGAGGAAGGCAGGATGACATACACAGATCTGAAGAAGATCAGCAACTGGGGTGATACGAAGTAAGTAGACAGTATTCTGTCGTGACCACTTCTTATGGGTACATGTATATTGTTTTCGTCACGGGTGTCCGTCCGTCCATCCATCCGTCACGTTTCTTGTAAGAACTAAAACTTTCTAACCAGAATAGGTAGGGACTTGAAATTTGGTGTGTGCCTTCCTTATGGTGTGTAGATGCGCAAAGCGAATTTCGATATTTGATTTGACCTCTGGCTCATGTATTATCTCCCCCTTTTTTACTTAGAATTGTTCAATTTTGGCTTCTCAGAAGTAAAACATTTTAACCGTAATAGGTAGGGACTTGAAACTTTGTGTGTGTCTTCGTTATAGTGTGTAGATGCGCAAAGTGAATTCCTATTTTTTATTCCACCCCCCCGGTCATGGATTATCTACCCCTTTTCGACTTCGTAGTGAGCCGTCTCATCAGGATCTGCACTTATTGGAAGTAATTTTCATATTTTTGAGAACAAAAACACCCCCTTTTCATAAATGGACTAGTCTGAAAACCATTTTGTGACAATTGGATTGGTTGCAAAATTAACATATCAAAATCCATTCCAGTTACTTAGTGGTGAAAGGGTTAAATATTCAAGAAATTTGTCATGTAATAGAATAAAGTTTCCTGTGATATGTTTGTGCTTTAATCCTGTCACTGCGCAGGGCTTCTAAAATTTTGAGTTTGTCGGTTCTGGACCGACTTTTGAAATCTCATAACGATTGAAATTTGCAAATTATCCTTAAAATTTGGTCCAAAAATAATGAAATCCGACTGCTATTTCTGTATCAACCGTGTAAATGTACCGATGTTGACACCAAGTAATGTCAATTTTATGACACATCTCCGGGGCATATCCGTGTTAAAACATTGTCGGGTAATAAATCCTTGTGTGTTTTTTGGTCACCTTTCAACATATTTCTCCCCGTATCGATTTTTCATAACACGCGGGTGGTAATTGTTACAGGTGAAGGTCTCGATAGCTGTAGAGATCATAGCGGTTTATAAATAGACTGGCTTTAGCGTATTTAAGACTCGCCATTTCTGATAATTTTAAAATAAAGTAAAGAAACCATGCACTGTGGTTATCCGTGTTTGTAATATTTATTATAGTTAATTAATCTTAGGCTAGGAAATGTGGTTATATTCGCTGAGATTTACGATCGCGATTTTCAGTCCCCCGCGAGGAACGTGAAGATATCTTACGCACGAATATTAGTTTGTTTACAGTGTCTTGTATTTCCAGAGAACCAACCCATCGTGTCATGTAATCGTAGTCGCGTTTGGCCGGCCAGCTGTGTCGTCTGCCTAATCAGCTGGCCCTTGCGCTGCCATCTGGCAACCAATATGTCTTGTATTTCCAGAGAACTGACCCGTCATGTCATGTTGTCGTGGTCGCGGTTGGCCGGGCAGCTGTGTCGTCTGCCAAATCAGCTGGCTCTCGTGCTGCCATCTGCCAACCAATATGTCTTGTATTTCCAGAGAACCGACACAGCGTGTCATGTCGTGGTCGCGGTCGGCCGGGCAACTCTGTGTCGTCTGCCCAATCAGCTAGTCCTAGCACTGCCATCTGCCAACCACTATATCTTGTATTTCCAGAAAACCGACCCATGATGTCATGTCGTCGTGGTCGCGGTCGGCCGGGAACTGTGTCGTCTGCCCAATCAGCTGCCCCTTGCAGGCACCGGGGCGGGATCAAACTGATCCTGAGAATAGTGCTGCAGTAGCCATTGCTTGTCGTAAAAGGCGACTAAACTGGCTTAACGATTGGGTTCATACTTTCCGGAACCCACTATACCGGATTTGGCCCTCATATACATTTTTGGCTTTCTTGTATGTGAGAGTTCCTATTACTTTTAGGGGATGGGATAAATGATGCTGGTGTGGCGAGGGCCTGGCACCAGATCAGGTTGTTCTAATTTCAGGACTAAATATATATTTTGATTGTAAATATTGAGTTCTGAAGTTGGGATTTACCCCCCTCGGACAGGTGGATACGGGACACGACCCCGTTGACCCATCTGCGTGTAGACTCCCTGAGGCTTGTACCTCTGTCAGAAAAGCGGACGTTAAACCCTATTCACTCACTCACTCACTGCCCAATCAGCTAGTCATAGCACTTCTATCTGTCAACCACTATATCTTGTATTTCCAGAGAACCGACCCATCGTGTCAATATGTCATGGTCACGGTTGGCCAGGCATCGGTGTCATATGCCCAATCAGCTGGTCCTCGCGCTGCCATCTGCCAACCAATATATCTTGTATTTCCAGAGAACCGACGCAGCGTGTAATGTCGTCATGGTCGCGGTTGGCAGGGCAACTGTGCCGTCTGCCCAATCAGCTGTGCCTCGCACTGCCATCTGCCAAGAAGGGCTGTTTCATTGTGAGGTTCTCGCACGATGGCCGCAGTCTCGCCTGCGCCTGCCATGGAAAAGAAGGATACCCTATTCTAGTCTATGAGGTGCGTTATCGTGTAAATTATATAGAATAGTGTCTTTTGATCTGCAGCTTATCAGGCTTGGCTAAGAAACGTGTAGGAATTCCTCGGCTCACCGAGGAATTTCTACCGTTTTCAAGCCAATCCTGATAAGTTAGGTGTTCTTAAATAGAGAATACCAGGCTAGTGTCATTTGATATCCAGTTTATCAGGCAAGGCTAGGAAACACGTTGGAATTGCTTGGCTCACCGAGATATTTCTAACGTTTCCAAGCCGAGTCTGATGAGTTTGATGATTGCCTGCCATGTAAAAGAGGGTTATCTGATTCTAGTCTACAAGGTGGGTTCTGGTGTAGATATAGATAATGACAAATAACTTTGTCCATCATCGGAAAATCTGTGTTGAAGACTTGATACTTCATGTGTGTCTTTATGAGCATTTGTACATTTATTTGCTGCCTACTCGTGCCAATAGTCAATTACGCCCATAGTCAATGTCAATTGCCCAAGATATTTTTTTGAACGTTAACAAATTAAAAGGTTTTTATGTACAGGTATGTTGTTTTGATCAGAATCAGTCTATAGTCGTTCCAACGTGTATTTATTATGCAAATTTGCAAATTACAATCAATGTCATTTTAATTGAGTGTGAGGGATGGGCTGTGGCTCAGACGTAGACTACAGGACTTCAACACTGAAGGTTTTGTGAGTTTAAAACCTACCCTTGGCCATGGAAATTACTGTCCTAGTATTTCCATCCCACTGGTCTGTCGGATGAGACTTTAAACTGTGATCCCGTCCCTATATGACCCCATTCCTTTAATTCCATTGAGTGTGTCACTTCATTTGTTTTTTGTACCTTTGTAGATTCCTTCTGGAGCACTACGTGGCAAGTTTATGGGACATTTTGGCATTGTGTACGACATGTGTTGGTCAAAGATGGATACACACTTAATCACCGCATCGTCTGACGGCACAGCAAGGTACGAATGTCTAGCTCTTTTTACCTAACCCGAGCTCAAGTGAGCTATTGTTACCGCTTTTCGTCTGTTGTCGTCTGTCCACAATTTCAAATGTCTTCTCCCGTATCACTGGGCCAATGTTGATCAAACTTCACAGAGATGATATAGGGTGGGGGCATGTCAGTTTGTAAAATTGGAGGTCGTCACATAATCCAAGATGGCCGCCATTGAAAAGTACCGTAGGTCAAATTCTTAAAAAAATCTTCTCACAAACCGGGTCAAATTTCACTGCGGAGACGATCACTCTGGAGCATTTTTTTTGTCAAAATCATCATCCAAGATGGCCACCGAAAGCTCCATAAAAAATCAATTTTGTAAGTTGGTTAATTTCAAAATATTGGGTTAGTCAACTTCTGAGGTGGTACATGTAGATCTTATGACTTATGTTATTAATATTATTTATATATTGCTTATGTTTTCCTTTTCAAGTCTGTACCACATCCAAAATATTCTGTTACGACAAACAGGTTGTACTGTAGCCTACATGTAGTGAAGCATTATGAAAGAAATGCTGACAGAAGTGGATCCTTATCTATGGTTGTGACCGCACAGTCTGATCAGGACCTGCACTGTTCACCATTCCATCAACGAAACGCCCATCCTGCTTCTAACAAGCAATATAGATCGTTATTATTCAACAGGGTGTGGTATTCGATCAGGACTGGTCACAAATTGCATAAACCAAATTTCCCGAATCACAGCCACATCTGACTAATGGCGATGTTCAGGATTCAGCTTGGATTGGATTCACAATTTCCTCCACCCCTTCACACCCCCCCCCCCCCCACCCACACTTCATAGGTGGTGACTTCTATCCAGGCTCGGGTAGGCTTGCTAGTCTAGTGGGTAGAGCATTGCATTGAATACCAACACCCTTGGCATGAATGAAAAAATACTTATATTCCCTTGGGTTGTTTGGGAAGAGACTCAAAACCAGGGGCAGTTTCACTAAGCTTTGTACAACTAAAATGTTCGTAAGAGCACAATTATGATTTCACATTTACAACGTTTTCTTGTAAACAGTTATTGGATTTACATTTATTGAGCATAGGCATATGCAGCCTATGCTCAATAAATGTAAATCCATCAATTGAAATTTCCAGACGATCTTAGATTTGTACTTACGAAGATTTTAGTCGTACGAAGTTCAGTGAATCCGGCCCCAGGGTCAGGTCTCTGCCTTAGCTGTTACGTAGAGATGGGGCCTCGGGATTTAAAATATTGCTGGGAAACTTGTTGTATTTTATGCAGACTCTGGGACCTACAACAGATCGGGGAGCAAGCAGGCAAGTTGGTGCCCCACCCGGCATTCGTCTACTGCTCCCAGTTCCACCCGCGGGTAGACAATGTGGCCGTGACGGGCTGCTATGACCAGGTTATACGTATCTGGGACGTGAGTGAGGACGAACCACAGCCAATAGTAAGCTTTTATTGTCGAACCCACTTCTGACAATGGCATCTTCATATCCATGCAATTTGTTTTTATTCCAAATATTGTTTTCTAGGGAGCATATAGTTACCGCTGTCTGGCATCTGCCAATACAGCTTTCTCACCATGTTGAGTCCGAGTTTTAGAAAATTTCATCAACATACTTATATTTATATATCTTTAAATTGATAGTCATTGCGAATTTGTGGCAAAAATCGTTCAAAATTTGTAATTTATGGAGTTATAAAATTTCATGTTATCAGTTAAAGCAATTTAAAGCAAGAGCTAAAAGATCACATATACTACATAAAATTATTTGAATTTAAATACAAAACATGTTAATTATACACTACAGTACATTTTATATTTTTCAATTAAGGCAAGATCTAGAATAAGTTACGTACATAATTTGAATATTTACTACAAAACATGTTTGAATATTTTCCAGTTACGACAAGATCTAGACAGCCACAGAAGTTACGTACATAATTTAAATCTACTACAAAACATGTTTAACATTTCAGTATTTATATTTAACATTTTCCAGTTACGACAAGAGCTAGAGGACCACATAGGCTACGTGAACACTGTGTGTTTTCTCGGACGACGGCCAGAAGATGTACTCGGCGGACAGCGTCGGTGTCATCATCATCTGGAACTCGTTCTTCACGGAACTGCCATCAAAACGTGGCATCGCCCGCGACTGGACGCTCTCATTCCAGAAAATCGAGGACCCAGAAATTAAGGTTGGTTGTTATTAGGTGATTGGTCCATTCAGGTTTCTGTTCTTTTCACAACCATCATATCCATACTCCTCAGGGGTGGTCTGTGGCTTAGTATAAATGGCATTGGACCTCAATACTGGAGGTTGTCAGTTCAATCCTCAGGTGGTCCGTGGCTTAGTATAAATGGCATTGTACCTCAATACTGGAGGTTGTCGGTTCAATCCTCAGGGGTGGTCCGTGGCTTAGTATAAATAGCATTGGACCTCAATACTGGAGGTTGTCAGTTCAATCCTCAGGGGTGGTCCGTGGCTTATTATAAATGGCATTGGACCTCAATACTGGAGGTTGTCGGTTCAATCCTCAGGGGTGGTCCGTGGCTTAGTATAAATGGCATTGGACCTCAATACTGGAGGTTGTCAGTTCATCCTCCTCAGGGGTGGTCCGTGGCTTAGTATAAATAGCATTGGACCTCAATACTGGAGGTTGTCAGTTCAATCCTCAGGGATGGTCCGTGGCTTAGTATAAATAGCATTGGACCTCAATACTGGAGGTGTATGGAAGGTGTCCGAGCCAATTCCCACCCTTAAATATGAGCCGAACGAACGAACTGGAGGTTGTCGGTTCAATCCTCACCCTAGGCGTGAAAAATACATCATACTGGTCTGTCGGATGAGACTTTAAACTGTGGTCCCATCTCTATATGACCTTAGCTGTTGCTGGGACGTTAAACTCATTCACTTTTCGCTTGTTTTCACAACAAATCATATCCATCTCCACAGATGCATGTTTTCATCAATAGAATTTTGTATATTAAACCCTAGGCATGAAAAAATACGTTCATAGTAGTTTTATACCACAGTAGCCTATTTCACCAACATTGCAAGTATACTTATCTAGCAACGTATACTTTCAGGGAGAAATTTTCAATTTAAGGATAAATTTATTAATTTTTGTCGCGCCTGCTTTAGCAGAGGCACGACTATAGTCGGTGCTTTTTCCGTCGTCCTCGCCGTCCGCGCCGTCCGCGCCGTCCGCGCCGTCCGCGCCGTCCGCGCCGTCCGCGTCCGCGCCATTCCCATCGTCCGTTTTTTTTTAAGGCAAATGCGTTAAAGTTATTGTTTTTTCACAACACGGTCAAATGCCTCGGCAGGCGCGATACTGCTTCCATGGCGGAATTCTTGTTATTATACTGAATTTATTAGCTCACCTGAGCGAAGCTCATGTGAGCTATTGTTACCTCAATGTGTTCGTCCATCGTCTGTCGTCCGTCGTCGTCCGTCCGTCGTCCGTGAACATCTTCAAACGTCTTCTCCTCGGTAACCATTGGGCCTATAGTCACCAAACTTCATGGTCATGGTCCTTAGGTAGGGGGATGGGGTTACAAAATTGTTAAAATGACGTCATCACAAAATCCAAGATGGCCACCGTCTAAAAATAGCACAAATTCTTCAAAAATCTTCTTCTCAAGAACCGCCTACCGGATTTCGACAAAACATGGTAGGAATGATTGATGTACAATGTCATCCAAGATGGCTGCCGAAAGGTCAAAAGGTTCGTTCTTTTATTTGAGATTTCAAAATTCTTCTTCACATGAACCTTGCTTGGCCCGTGGTAGCCAAACTTAAAAGTTTATGGTCCATGGGTGAAGCCTTTTCAGATTTGTTTGTAAAATGGAGGTCATCGCTAATCCAAGATGGCCGCCGTCTAAAAATAGCACAAATTCTTAAAAAATCTTCTTCTCATGAACCGCCAGCCGATTTCGACGAAACTTGGTAGGAATGATCGATGTACAATGCTCTTTCAAAGTTGTATTAAAATGGTAACCCCGGGGTCAAAAATGGGCGTGGCCCGTGGGGTCAACTTTTATTTTTGACCGAATATGGTCATGTCTATATGAAATCGAAGGTATCAAAGAGGCGATCGCTCTGGTACATTATGTCGTGAAATTGGATGGTCATGTCATCCAAGATGGCCACCCGAAAGGTCAAAAGATCGTTCTTTTATTAGAGATTTCAAAATTCTTCTTCACACGAACCGCTTGGCCCATGGTGGCCAAACTTCATAGTTATGATCCATGGGTGAAGCCTTAGATTTGTTAAAATGGAGGTCATCGCTAATCCAAGATGGCCGCTGTCTAAAAATAGCACAAATTCTTAAAAAATTTCAACGAAACTTGGTAGGAATGATCGACGTAGAATGCTCTTTCAAAGGTGTTCAAATGGTGACCCCGGGGTCAAAAATGGGCGTGGCCTGTTGGGTCAAATTTTATTTTTGACCAAATATGCTCATGTCATATATCAAATTGAAGGTATCGATGAGGCGATTGCTCTGGTGCAATAATTGTCGGAATGAGATGATTATGTCATCCATGATGGCCTCCAAAAGGTCCATTTATTCGAGATTTTGAACGTCTTTTTCTCAGGAACCACATGGCCGATGCTGGCCAAACTTCATAGTAAGTTAAGATGGGTGAAGCATTTTCAGATTTGGTAAAATGAGAGTCATCGCTTAATCCAAGATGACTGCCATCTAACAATAGCACAACACTTATGAACTCGATGTCACATTCTCCTCTGGTGTTCATGGAGTCAGGTGAGCGAATTAGGGCCATCATGGCCCTCTTGTTACATTGTCACAGCAAAAATGGCTATGATAATGTAATAAATTCAGTATACAAATTGTGCATGCGTTTAATCATCAAATATATGCAGTCGTCAGTTTTATATGAAATAATGCATTTTGGGAAAAATAAATGATTACTCCCTCAAAGTATACTTTGCTAGATAAATATACAGTCAAACCTGTGCTAACGACCACCTGGGAATAGCGTCCACCTATCCACAATGGCCAGTTAAAAATACCCCCATCCAATTTTGTTCTTTATAAGACCTTGGAATACACACCACAATCGCTATGTTCCTTTCATCTCAGTTAGTCATCGATTACATTCGCATACATTGGCACAATGCTCTTCTGAAAACATTTACCTTACCCGATATGGTCAGTGTCATTTTGGCGACATTAAACATTTTCCATGAAAAATATTGCATAACGCCATTAACCCTAATTCCCGATATGTATTCCGTGTCGTGTATTCCAATAGGCATAATGCAATTCCACGTAAGTCATAAAACTCCATCATTAGTTGGCAAAGTATTACTACGTGTAAAATTTTACGCCGCACGGCACAAGGCCATATCAAAGATCAATACACACGGTTGCTGACGTCAGTCACGTAGTCCACACTAAATATGGTAACCCTGTCGGATGCACAGCTAGCGAAACAATACTATCGGAAACCAGTCTAAAGTGACACGACAAACGTGTTTATGTGAATTTGGTCTCGATCTCCGACAAATCCCGGCTTATTGCATTAGCGGCCAGACCAGGCAGTGTATTCGCTTAGTCTGTCCATGGTTTACAATGCTCGCCAATCTCTAATTAGTAATTACGTCAACGGACATTGCCAATTCGTCATAGGCTGCTTAAATATTCGGGCTTGATTGGGATATTATACATTGGACAGAAAGCAAATAAGCCTGGTGTTCTCTGCCGATTTGGACACCTATCTCACGTCGGTTACTCGACTTGACACATTCAATGAAATATGTTACAAAAAAAAAATCATGGTTTTTACAGGTCGCACCACATAGGCTATCGTTTTAATAAAGACTATATGATCGTTATTAATTTCAACTGATGGTGTGAAATTGAGAATAAGAAAACAAAATACTAATGGTCATGCTAATTAAACCGCTTACATGTAATTACGACAAGCTACTAAATGGTGCACCAAAGCAAGCCGCGGG
>JAQRGA010002513.1:0-12081 GCA_029237695.1 Conchocele bisecta
TTGTTTAAATATTTGAGAATTGGACCATCCAGTTTCTGATACAGTTCCTTTTGCACCTGCACATGCTCCCTCCATTAACTCTAACATATATCGTTTCCCCTTGAATACAAAATATGGCGGTATACTGTTGCCTACTGCATTTGCACATCCAATTACTGTCACAGTTGTGGCTCTTGGTGATGTTATAGCTTGTGCTTTATGGTTAACTGAGCCAATAATATGTGGGGGTCGGTGCTCGGGCTGAATACCGGTTTCATCCAAATTATAAATGTATTGTGGCTTGTCCTTTAAATGATGCTCATCCAGGACCTTTTCTAAATTTTCATAATATGTTTGAATTTTTTCAGGGGTTGAATGTTTGGCCCGATTACTATCTAGGCTTTGTGGGTTGCGTGAGGTAATGCGATCCGTCCATCTTCCCAGAAACGCATATAGCCATTTTGAAGTTAACGCTTTATTGGATTTTCGCCTCCCAAAATCGTAAGCAAGATCCACAGCAAGATGTTGCAATTGAATATTTGTATCCATATCCCATTTGTGACAGGACCTCAACATGTTCAACAAGAATTAGTTCCTCGTCTCTGCTAAAGAGGGATTCACGTCCGGCGGGGGCACATTTATTGGGATCTACAAGTCTTTTAACTCTATCACGAAGTGTCTGTGCAGGGATCCCATATTTCTTGGCAACACGCTCAGTTGGAAGATGTTTTATTTTTATTTCGTCGTATGCCTTATTTTGCATAGCCTCTTCTGTATACGTGGTCTTGTATGGACGCTTCCCAATCCGCTGAGGTTTAACCTGAAACAATATTGACATGGACATACCCTCTGGGACATTCAGTTGCATTACTTCAATCCTATTGCTATTATTTTTCATATTCGAATCAAAGTAAACCGTATTAAATTAAATTTAAATAAACAATTTTATACTCAATATTTCCTGTGTAAACAAACTCGCTTGATGATTTACAGGCCATAAACACAAAATAAAACTCACTAATTAAAGAATAATAAAACTAATTAAAAATAAAGAATACTACAGTATATAACAAAGTTGACCAAATCTCTAATGTTTGTCTATTTCAATTCATTATTGAACAACTACTGTCCATCAACTGTGTGTACCGGTATATTTTATAAGCAAACATATCCATTTTAGTAAAAAAAATCCCATACTGGTTTCATGACACAAACTTGGGAAACAGTTGAGTAGACCATGTTCTGTTCTGTGTTAACATTGCATATCACGTGACCTAGTATCTACAGACGCTGGGTCAAAGATGTCAAAACTTTATTGAAGGATTATGCAGTAAATATCCAAGCACAAGGTAAGTAATGAATGGAAAGTTGTAACATTTTATATTTGTTAGTACAATATAGCTTTTTATTTCATGAAAATGTGTGGTATAATACCTGTTTTTTCCTCATTTTTGGAGCTGCAATTCACGTTGTTTACATTCGCAAACCGGAAACAGTAGGCAGGTGCGTCACAAAACTCGCGTGAAATGTTACCGCGTGCAAAAACAAAAACCCACTGAGTTGTTCGTACCCCCGGAGTTGGGAAGAAGGAGTCTATATGATCATGGTGTACGACTTTAGTTTGAGCTGGTGATCAGCTATCGGCCAAATATGACCGATAATCCAGCCGGACGGCCTCCGATTCTGTGTGAGATTCTTTCGTACACGCAACTTTCGCTTTGGATGGGGTAATCAAAACGCGAATAACTCAATAAATACTTGAAACAGCGATTTGAAGTGAGTATATTCACAAACCTAATACCTTTATCGATTGCCAGAGACATATTTCATACATTTAATCGATGTTTATTGTGTTTGTGCGAGCCGGAAAAAAGAGGGCTCTTTCTATAATAGCGCTATTTATGCTCACCTTGAATTAACGTTATGTACTGTACGAGACCAAGTGGGTGGGGTAATGGGATTTTTTTTAATAGGCATTTTTTGGTGTCATAGGTCCGAGTCTTCCACCTGTGTCTTGGATGGTCAATTATTGTTTGTATATACATCAAACACCTTCTAAACAATGTACAAAACAATTCAAAAGTGCCCGGGTGTAAATATAATAATACTTAGAAAGGTACAAAACTCCCATTCGCCACCATTGTAACGAAAAGCCACACAATGTAGACAATTGGAACTCGCCTATACAACGCATTACAGCGTGTCGAAACCGCTGCTTGAGGTGGGTTTTCGGCATAGATTTTACAGTTGCTAATACATTAACATAAATCTCAAAGATTTCGAGTGTAAACTGTACTAAAAACGCGTCGCACTAACCACATTCGCTTTTTAAAATTATACTCGTTCACTTCCGCATTCTCAATGACTATTAGCCGCCATCTTTGAAAATTTTCAATCGCGTGCATGCAGTAGTTTGGTTGGTTACTGGAGACTGACGTCATTTCCATTAGCCAACCAAATCAGTGCGTGTCATGTGATTCGATATTTTCAAAGATGGCGGCTAACCTTCATATTTAATCAGGAAACGAAGGTGTATGATTTTAAAAAGCGGATTTAGGTTAGTAAGACGCGTTTTTAGTAGTACAGTTTACACCCACAAATCTTTGAGATTTATGTTAATGTATTGGCAACTGTAAACTTTATGTCGAAAATTCACCCCAAACAGCAGTTACGACACGCTGAATGCGTTTTATAGGCGAGTTCCAATTGTCTACATTGTGTGACTTTTCGTTACAATGGTGGCGAATGGGAGTTTTGTACCTTTCTAAGTATTATTATATTTACACCCGGGCACTTTTGAATTGTTTTGTACATTGTTTAAAAAGGTGTTTTATGTATATACAAACAATAATTGACCATCCAAGACACGCTAGAATCGCCTGTGGATCTATCGGATATCTATGGAAAGAGCTGCATATTTGGGGAATATAAGTTGGAAACAGGTGTATTTTATAGGTACTTACATATTCACAGGCGGTTGTTGTTAAAAAAAGCTGCCATTGGTGATATTTAGTGATGGAATCTCGTCATTCGGGTTAGTGTCAAAACGTACCCAAAACAAAAAGGTCAAAACGTACCCATGGTCGGGTCAAAACGTACCCCACTGGGAAATGCTGAACAAATCATATTTTCGACATATAAAATATGATCATTTCACATCAAAAAATAAATACAGAGAATAGATAGTATGTCCGTTAACATTTTAAGGAAACACGATTATCGCCTCTGATATCAGTGTGGACATTTACGTCTGATATACAATGCATACTAATGCCAATAAATACGTGGGCAGTGCCGTAGCCAGAGGTTCGAAATAGCCGAGGCCAACATAAGCGGCGGAAGATGATAATTATTGGGGGTGGAAGTGTGGAGTTTGCTAGGCGGGTCCGGGGGCATGCCCACCCTGAAAATTTTGAAATCAAAGTGGTCTGAAACGCCATTTCCTGCATTCTCAGCAAAGTCTGAGCACATACTATGACTCCCATTTTTCCTATATTGGAATAAAAAAATAAAAATATTATATAATGATTTCGGGGAGCATACTCCCCTAGACATTTTTTTTATCAAAATGTCTAAAACGCCATTTCCTGCATTCTCAGCAAAGTCTGAGCATATACTATGACTCTCATTTTTCCTGTATTAAAATAAAAAAAAAAAAAACGTTATAGCATTATTGGGGCCATGCTCCCCGGAAAATTTTAAAATCAACGTAGTCTGAAACGCCATTTCCTGCATTCTCAGTAAAGTCTCGGCACATAGTATGACTCTTATATTTTCCTTTTTGGGAATAAGAAATCCAATGGTTATAGAACAACTATTGGGGGGCATGATAGGGGTCCTGGGACGTTCTATAGCAACATGTGAATTACAATGTGTATTAGGGTACCCTATTCTGAAAACGGAATACACCATAAGTTAATGTCCACATTATAGGGACATAATGTGGACAATTAATTTATGATGTATTGAGAGAGACATTCAAGATTATGTTTTTTGTAAAATTTACATAATGTACATGTATGTACATTGTATACCTCATACAAACATACAGTTTCCATAGTATTGCAACACAGGTAAAAAACGGTATCATATACCTCATACAAACATACAGTTTCCATAGTATTGCAACACAGGTGAAAACGGAATCAGTATACCGTTTTTTACCTGTGTTGCAATACTATGGAAACTGTATGTTTGTATGAGGTATACATTATACATTTACAAACAAAATCATCTTGAAAATCTCTTTGATATTCCTAGTCAAAGGATAATCATATCATACCATGTACATACCATAATCAGGTGAAACTCAGTGACGACAACCTACATAATGTATGTGTGAATACCAAGTAGACATCGTGATTACGAATATAACGCATACATGTGCTACATGTATATCCGTTATATATTATATAGTTCAGATGTTACCATATCATACAAACGAACTGTATTGGAGACGCAGCATTCTATAAAATGAGTCACTGTTTACTGAGGTATGATGAAAAGGGGATCCGGTAGAGTAAGTTACCATACATGTTAGGGTTAGGGTTAGGGTTATATGAGTTATATAGCGTTTACGGAATAAGCGTGATTTTCCTTTGGATAAAAGGTTACTCTACTGGATCCCATTGTCAGTCTGCCGTTTACTGATCGGTGGGTTTGTCAAAAGCCAGGGCAATCCTACGGTGACCGCTTGCATCCCATAACTTTAGAATTGTCAAGGGGTCAATATCCACATTTCCTCTGTGGACATACATGAGCGCTAGACCATGGATTTAGACGGTCCTCCAGCATGGATGTTTGACCCCACGTCTTCAACCTGCGTAATGAACTAAAGCTCCTTTCACACGTGCATGACCCAACTGGCAGGCAAATGATCAACTGTAAGATAGATGCCACATTCGGAAAGTATATCGGATCACACTCTATCAAACCTTGTGATGATGTCATTGGAAGTGACGTTTCATGATGGGCAGCCTTCCATCGTATAATCTCCTGCTCGTACTGAGTGGGTATAGGCAAATCACACCTCATCTTTAATAGAGTTCTATATCCGCAGTTAGCGCGTCATGATGTCCTGGCAAAAGTAAAGTACCGTTCAGAACACTCTGTAGCTGTTTCATAAATCGTTCGTCCAAGTGACGAATTATGTGATCCAGAAATGGATAAAAGTGATTTATTTTGTAATGTTCAATAGTTGTGGAACAGTTCCCTGCGTTCGCGCGATGACTTGGTCGACCAACCGTCCGCGGCTTTGATGGGACTACTTCTATTGAAGTTGCAATACGGACTGCGCGTTCATAGAGCGTGTCAAATGAACAGTTATCGGATCTCAAACTCTTGAGAACACCAATAAGGTTTCGCGATTCCGTATGTGCCTTAAGCAGGTTAGTCTGCTTTGCTTGTAAGCTGATTGAAAGAGGTCGAATAAAGCCGAGTACATACTGTGTTAGCACACCCACCACAATGTTCTCAAACTGCTGCATGCTGTGCATGAAGCTCGATGCATCACGTGATGATTGTGATTGAGATTCATCAGCAACCTGTTGTAATGCGTCGTATATGTGATCGTAGTGCGCCAACAATGTACTTATAGAGTCGACTCGTGCGAGCCACCTAGTGTCTGACAACGTTGGTAATGATTGGCGCCGCGCTGCATTCATCCTCGTTTTCGTTGCCCTGGGAATCAGCAAGCAAGTCATGTGTTGCATTCTTCATTTTTAGCCAGGTTTTTTGAAAAAAAATCCAGGCTATTGGATTGGCGAAAGCAGGGCGGGCGGCGGGCGGGCGGCGGGCGGGCGGCGTCCACAATCAATGTTAAGTTTTCGTGTTTGAGTCCATTTCTTTGTTACTGTACCACCTAGGACCACCAAACTTTCACAACTTCATAATCAAAGGGTGCCCACCACATATCACTATCCAACATGTTACTTTTTTTTTAACTTCACCCATTTTTTCCGCGCAGTCGACTTAGCCATTTTCAATGTTAAGTTTTCGTGTTTACAATGTTAAGTTTTCGTGTTTAAGTCCATTTCTTTGGTACTGTACCACCTACGCAGAGCTGCCAACTGTTACGATTTTTCCGTATTTGTTCCGGAAAATACGTTAGAAATACGGAAGTACGGATAACAATTAAAAAGTACGATTTTTAAAAAAATCAGCGCGGGAATATCTGGAAATAATAATTTCGTTTCACAATTCTGTCAATAAATCCTATTCTTTTATTTACCCGTAATCATACTCGCCGAGGCGCTTACCATTTTGATTCTTGTTGTGTAGTAATAGTAGTTTCAAGCGCTCAGCGATATTGATTTATTCATCGCGTAAATTAAACATAAAATGTCTGCTCCAAAGCGTGCAGCCAACGAATTTGGTATTTTTTTATCGAAAGAAGTTAGGAGAACACATCTGTTCATCAATGATTACAGCGAGACATGGCCCAATTTGGTCCTGTCAAAGCGCGGTGATGAATTTGCGTCTTGCAAGCAGTGTAATTGTGATTTTTCGGTTGGTCATGGTGGCCGAAACGAGGGCCAAGGCTCTAAAAAAGTTAATTTATGTATATAAGTGAGTACTGATTTGTGTTCCGGAAAACATATGTGGTGTTCCGGAAAATAGCCCTTTTCTCTCCATGTTCCTCATGTGACCGACATGGGGTTGGCAGCTCTGCCTACGACCATCAAACTTTCACAGCTTCATAATCAAGGGGTGCCCACCACATATCACTATCCAACATGTTACTTTTTTTTTAACTTCACCCATTTTTTCCACGCAGTCGACTTAGCCATTTTCAATGTTAAGTTTTCGCGTTTACAATGTTAAGTTTTCGTGTTTAAGTCCATTATTTGGTACTGTACCACCTAGGACCACCAAACTTTCACAGCTTCATAATCAAGGGGTGCCCACCACATATCACTATCCAACATGTTACTTTTTTTTTTAATTTCACCCATTTTTTCCGCGCAGTCGACTTAGCCATTTTCAATGTTAAGTTTTCGCGTTTACAATGTTAAGTTTTCGTGTTTAAGTCCATTTCTTTGGTACTGTACCACCTACGACCATCAAACTTTCACAGCTTCATAATCAAGGGGTGCCCACCACATATCACATACAACATGTTACTTTTTTTTTAACTTAACTTCACCCATTTTTTTCCACGCAGTCGACTTAGCCATTTTCAATGTTAAGTTTTCGTGTTTAAGTCCATTTCTTTGGTACTGTACCACCTACGACCATCAAACTTTCACAGCTTCATAATCAAGGGGTGCCCACCACATATCACTATACAACATGTTACTTTTTTTTTAACTTCACCCATTTTTTCCACGCAGTCGACTTAGCCATTTTCAATGTTAAGTTTTCGCGTTTACAATGTTAAGTTTTCGTGTTTAAGTCCATTTCTTTGGTACTGTACCACCTAGGACCACCAAACTTTCACAGCTTCATAAATCAAGGGGTGCCCACCACATATCACTATCCAACATGTTACTTTTTTTTTAATTTCACCCATTTTTTCCGCGCAGTCACGTTAGCCATTTTCAATGTTAAGTTTTCGCGTTTACAATGTTAAGTTTTCGTGTTTAAGTCCATTTCTTTGGTACTGTACCACCTAGGACCACCAAACTTTCACAGCTTCATAACCAAGGGGTGCCTACCACATACAACTATCCAACATGTGACCATTTTTTTACCTTCACCTATTATTTCTACGTAATTGACTTTACCATTTTCAACGTTAACTTTTTAACGTACGTCTGGTTAAAGTTTTTTGGTTATTAAAACTTTTTTGTTGTACTATATCTCTGCAACTGCTTCGCCCATTACCTTGAAACTTCACATGGGTGTTTATCATCATCCATATTTTCATTCTAACCCCAACCGTGCGGCCCCCTGTGCCCAATGTCAAGGTCAAATTACTTTGAATTTTTTTGTTAAAGTCTTTTCAGATTTGTTAAAATGGAGGTCATCGCTAATCCAAGATGGCCACCGTCTAAAAATAGCATAAATTCTTAAAAAAAAATTTAACGTACGTCTGGTTAAATTTTTTGGTTAAAACTTTTTCGTTATACATCTCTGCAACTGCTTCGACCCATTACCTTGAAACTTCACTTGGTGTTTATCATCGTCCATATTTTCATTCTAACCCCCAACCGTGCGGCCCCTGTGATCACTGTCAAGGCCGAATTACTTTGAATTTATTTGTTAAAGTTTTTTTGTGTACTATATCTCTGCAACTGCTTTACCCATTACCTTGATACTTCACATGGATGTTTATCATCATTGTCGCACCCGCTTGCGGAAAGCGCGATATCGTCGGCATTTTGGCATACGTCCGTCCGTCCGTACGTCCGAGTGTCCCGAGTGTCCGAGTGTCCGGTTAAAGTTTTTTCGTTAAAGTTTTTCCATCTACTATATCTATTTTTTTAGTGTCCATGCCTCGCCCCAAGGCGCGACATGCAGGCCACGGCCATCTAGTCTACAAAAAGTGGGTATAATTACGTTATCCAAGTGTCCATGCTTGGAAAAAACCTGTCCTTCGTGGCTTTGCCTCGTTTCTTGTTGTTTTTAATATATCCTTTCTCTTAGCAGAATAGCCAAAAAATAATGTTAGTTCTTTAAATGTGTTCATCAAGTTCCTAATCTGTGGCACTTTCGTGCACGATGCAACGATTGCTAGATTGAGGCAGTGACTTTGACAATGCGTGAAATATTTTGCATGTGGTAAAATAGTTCTGTTATCCGGGCTTGAACGCCAGATACATGTCCACTCATTGTCGCGGCACCATCAAACCCTTTTCCATGCCATTTGTCAAGGTCAACTTTGCACTCGCGCAATTTGTCTATCATCACATGTGTAATTGTTTCAGCGTTCGTTCGGGGAAGCTCCACAAAACCTAAAAAATCTTCACGCACTTCCGAGTTCACGAGGTAACGTACACAAATAGACAATTGCTCGCATACACCAGCATCCGTAGTTTCGTCTGCCATAATGCTAAAGAATGGGGACTTGTTAATATCTCCAACTATTTTAGCCCGAATGTAATCTTGGGGAGAAGTATATTTGGCGTTGAGTGGGCACGTGTCGAGATGCCGTTTAAGTGTAGCGTCATAAGAAGCAAGCCAATCAACGAAGTAAATGAAGTTACTGTCTTCTTTTTTGTCAATTTTGTCCCACCTGCCTCTGAAAGGAATGCCCCTGCTAGCAAGCCTAATTATTACGTCAATGATCGATAACATTACACTTCTTTTTTCCTGTGTTCGGTCAGCGTAAGCAGCACTTATTTTGGCCTTTATCGATACTGCATCCCCCTTACAGACTGACAAGAATTGTGCGCATTGGATTATAGTCACAATGTACATTTGATGCATTGTGAGCAACTAAGGTGCCTCTCTTCTTGCCAATAGCATTTTTCCAGTCGGAGAATGGCGTGGTAAAAAATTCCGCATTGCTTGTTTGGGCCGGTCCAAACACAAAGCATGGGCCGCAAAATACCCCATCAGTACTTGGTGAGTAGCGCAACCAAGAATAGGTGTCTTCCCAAAGTGGATTGTATCTCCTTGCGTGGTTTGTATCGTGGTTTAGCGGATATGTTGGCAGTCGTACCGCCTGATAAGTTAATATCGTAAACTTCAGCTCGTCTGTTAGACGACGGCGGCTAGATGTAAGCGTGCCCAGGTCGGGACAGACATCTGTAAGAAATATAAGCAATTGTATTTTAACTAGAACGACAGTCGCCAACGACCACATTGAACCTGCCTTCTGCCATGTCTGAAACTGCATAATATGTTTCGTTAACATATTCCATATGGTAAATAAATATATGCAACGGACGTGCCGGTGAGGGACGTGGCGGCGACGGACGCGGCGTAACAATATTAAATCCATAGCATCCTCCGATTTCCGTCCTGTAATTACACACTATTAGAGACTCAGAGATCAGACTGTGGTGACAGATACTTTACATACTACTCGAGTCGTGCAACAAGTTAATATTTTCTCCATGTTGAATCTCTCTCTTATTTAACATAATTGTGGTGAAGGCAGTTGGGCCTTCGAGCTTTGCTCAGAACAACCCCCCACCAACATACCAACACCGTCAATTCACCTTTTTCATAACACCCACTTGAAAAAACGTCTTTGTTGCAAAAATGTGATTTAAATAAAGTTTCTATGATGCTCATTTACTCTAAGGAATTATTGCTTTCTACTTCCGGGTTTGTCTTGACAGATTACAGCAAGCAATCTGATTGGCTGAATGTCATGTGAGATATTTCCAGCCATCTTGCAAAGGCAGCTGTGTCCACTCAGATCATAAGCTTTATTGGGAACCGGAAGTAGTTAGATTTAATGTTCTGGATGAATTTACAACCGCATATAAAAACGTTTATAATCACATTTTTGCTGCAAAGAAGTGGCGTCTTTTTCTAGCTGCTGTTGTGCAATTTATTAATTGTCATTGGTGCTATGTTGGTGGGGCTGTTCTGGTAATAGGCTTACCTGCACGTGTATTTGGAGGGGAAGTTGCAGATTCACACAATCTAGACTTTTTTGTGACTGGCTCCGTTTCATGGTTACCACCAGAAATGGTGTCGTCCCCGGCTATTGCTGTTGATGCTGAAGGTTGTTCTGTGGAAGGCTTGGGTCTCAATTGGAGGGAGAAAGCACGAACACTTTAGGTCGATGTCTATGCATGTGTGAAGTTTCGTTAAAATATTCCATACGATTTTGGACGTATGCTCTCATCGACGTCTGGTGAAGAAGCTGTGGCATTGGGTGGTTTCGCCCTTAATAATATAAACAATAAAATGTAATAATTGGTTTCAATTTGCTTATACGCATTTTCAATTTGCTTACGCATTTTATGTTGAACATATAAATAAAACAGTTTTTAAGTTGAGTCAATAGTTTTTGGTTATTCTGTTGGTGTATGTACATGCAGCTTTATGGGTAGGCTAGCTGTAGGTGGACTGTTCGCAAATGTCACCGCGAAGAAAAAAATAGGGGCGATATAGACCCATTAGCCCTAGGAATTTTACGATTTTTGTTTTGATGTATATAGCTTTAGGGGTAGTGGTAGGCAACTTCGAAAATGTCACTACCAAGAAAAAAATGGCGATAGGGACCCCTTAGCCAGGTTAAGCTTTTGGTGTATATAGCTTTAGGGGTAGTGGTAGGTAGACTGTTCGAAAATGACACCACCCAGAAAAAAATGGCGCGAGACTGGAAGGGCAGTTGTACGACACACCCTGTATGACCTGCAACCTGGTCTAAAAAAATACCCCACCCAAAAAAATATGGGGTTTGCTATGTACACACGACCAGCATGCTGGCACAGAGTCAGCCGGGTGGCCGCGGTCTATTTTGTTACTCGATAAATATTGACTTCCCGGCGCTGACTTTTCGCGGCACCACGTAGCCATAGTGGTATGTTAACTTAGACATAAGGTGGAATGCTAATGGAGACACAAGCCGTACTGTTGAGTTAGCGATCCCGATCTTTATCATAATAATATGTTCGTGATCGTGAAAAAACGGATGAGGCCATGGCCTCGTCTGGCCTCAACGTGGCTACGGCACTGGTGGGGTAATGGTGAATGAATGTTTATTTTGCCTGAAAATGTCTCAGATGATGTCTGATATAAAGAACATTTTGTGCCAACTGAGTGGGCATGTACCTTTAACGTGCAGTTTGTTTCGGATTAAATTTTACAATTTGCCCGCCTATAGCTAGCTCCCTGTAATATATTTTTGCAATCTGTTATTCTCTTTATTTAACAAACACAAAGTTGCTGAGATTTTGTCACACAGAACTAGCTTGTATCGTGTCTAAATGAAAACATATCTTGGCATTCCATTAGAATTGTCACCATGTAAATAATATAGTTACGTGTATACAAACCAAACTAGACATTTAAAAGAAATGATGAAAAAAATTAGTGCCAGTTTATATATATTATATAATTATATGCTGCCTGCAGGGCTATATACATGTATTTATATAATTAAGTCGTGCTATCCAGGACTGCTATTGATCCTGCAGTCTGGCGCAACATGAGATTTCAATTTGTTATTCGCCCCATGGATTATGCCCCCTACGCGAT
>JAQRGA010002516.1:0-10460 GCA_029237695.1 Conchocele bisecta
TCAATCGCGCGAGTTCGGGCATCGTGACCATGTCGTACTCCAGGGAAACATTATCGATCGTATACGTCGATGTTATGTCGGTGGCTATGATAACTCGGCCGTAGTCGTTGAACGTTAGTTCGTATTCGAGACGGTCAGCCAAAGCACTCTGATAGTAGGGCATGTGACTCTCCAGCAACTCAAAGTCGAGCGGGATGTAGAAGCGGTTGCCGTAAGCGCCCGCGACGGCGTTGTCGCTCGCGTTGCCATCTACCTTGTTACCAGCCCCGATTCTAAGTTTGGTTACGTTCTTATTTTTGCTGGTGTCAATACCCTGATAGACGGCGTTTTCGCGCTCTTGCGCCGTCTTCCATAGGTCCTGATAACAATGGTAGACGTCGCTGTCATCGATCGACATCACCTCATTACCAGAAATCTTTATCATAGTCTTCTTGACTATGGCGCGACCCAGGTTCTGAACGACGGTTCGGTCCGCGTCCGTCGACGTTAGCGAAATAGTGAAAGCGAGGCGAACAGTACCCGGCGCAATGACGTCGTGAGTTCCGAGGTTGGGGAAGCGGACTAAGAGCTGCTGGTTCTGGTCGATCGTCGATGGGTTGTTCGTAATAACGACACTCTGTCTCACGCCTTTTGCCCCGAGGGGCTCACGCAGTCTGCGGTATGGATTGAGATTGCGACCATATTGACTGGAAGACATAATTAATTTTAAGAAAATTATTGAAACTATTAAACCCGTATGGTTTTGTCTTTAATACATAATTTTGAAAAAATTAAAATGGATGATTACGATATTAACATGGATGAAATCGGCAGAGACGATTACCTCGATGGTGATGATGATAACTTCGAGGATTCCATCACAACCTTCGACAAAACACCCCCTCCAATTAGTGAATTGGATGAAATAGGTGGCGCTACCAGCAGCGTTGGTCATAGTCGGGAATTACTTGAGGGAGCTGTAAACGACTACTACAACCAGGGAATCGTGGAGCGGTTCAATCGAACCCTGGCTGAGAGACTGTTCGGTCACCAATATGCCAAAGAGCTTGTAGACCCTCATACGCGATCGACCGAGTGGGTGGCCAGGCTGCCCGCCGTGGTCTCCGCACTGAACGGAGAAATGACTAGATTGATCAATAAGAAGCCCATAGATGCCATCAAGTCTAAAAAGGTGACGAGCAAGCCCTCTGCCGTCTCGCACGGGCGACCCGTTGGTTTAGCTGAGCAACGGCTTCCATCGGATGTTGACGTCCGGTACCTCTATCAACCGGGAGAGCTCGAAGGTGGCAGCCGCCGCGCGACTGATCCCGTGTGGTCTCTGAATGTATATCATCTTGATCGATCAATTACCAAACCCGATGAGCCCGTGCTCTATTATTTGGCTGATGGTCCATCTCGCGGTTTTGTTCGCGAAGAACTTCTTATGGTGCCCTCTGACACCCAGCTGCCCCCGGATCTTTAGATTTCTTAAATCAAGAGAGGTTCTGTATGTATTCCGTCTGGTAAAACGCGTCTTTTATCGTAGTACGCCGAGAGTCCTAATTTTTGTTGACAGTACGTTTTCATAACACCGTCTTTCATTTTAAATCATCTATTTTGTGCTACATCTATAATGTGTTTTCCATCTTCTGTAGTTTCACTTAGTACTCGTTTATATCTATCCCAATTTAAATTGTTAGTTCTCTTGGACATTCCTTTCGCAGAGTTTTTATTAATAGAATTAAATTTTTCTACGAAATAACACTTACTAGATAACGCTATCGCCCTATCTCCGCTAAATTCCATTTTGAAAAGTCCTGGCTCTCTTTCGCTCCATTTATCCCAAGCCAACCATTTATTCTTTTCTTTTTCAAACTCGTCTAGTAAGTTGGGTCTAATCAATTCCTCTATTGTTTTTCCACTAACTCCTATATACATACTATCCGTGTCCATCTGTATTAATTCAAAGTCTTCTCTTTTTACGTATTTGTCTAGAAATTCGTAGTAAAATTCCAACATTCTCAATTTAGCTAGTTGTTAAACCGCTATTCCACAGTGGAAGGGGCTCTTTACTGCACACCGGGGTTCTCGGGAAGATATTTCGTACGCATCTCCTATCTCTTCCAAATCGTCAAAGAATGCAGGTCTTAACGCGGGCGGCGGCGGCCGGCGGCGGCGGCCGGCGGCGGCCGGCGGCGCGGCCGGCGGCGGCCGGCGGCGGCGGCGGCAAACAATGTAGCCTATCAACACCACCACCAAATGTCCACACCCTCATATCAGATATGTAACCCCAGCCAACCCCTCATTTACAACATCTTTGTTTACCCTAGACTAGGGATTAAGGAAATATACAAACATGCAGATGATGATAATAATGTTCTTTATCACATTGCTTCAAAGAGGACACTGGTAGGCTAGATCTAGAAAGAATTTGGGCGTAATATTCCATGTCCGAATTTTCCCGATGTAGAAAATTAGGTGGTTTAATTCGGACGATTCTTATTTTCTGCCACAAAGACGTTATTTGTATAACAAACGTTAAAAACGATAGTCAAACAGCTAAATGGATGCGTTATATCCATTATAAATTAGTTTTCAAGTAACTAAGTTTGAATAATATACCTTAACGAAACCGGTTTTCCCGAGCTTTTAAAACGCCCCGCGTTTGGAAGTCGTGTTGTTGTGGAAAGGAATTCAAGGTCACACCCAGAATGCATCTTGGCATGGCATTGGTTTAATAACTACGTCATCTCTTATTTATAGATGTGGCGTGTGACATGTCAGGGGAGGTAATGCGCCATCAACAAAGTGGCACACACCTATTGACTACACATGATAGGCATAAATATCGACGTGTCCGAATTTATACCCTCGTCCGAAATTACCCGGATTGCCCCTAATGTGAATAAAAATAAATTAGTGCTTACTGCCGAGATATTAAAATAAAAATTATGACATAATTGTTATTTATATATGCAATAGAAGACTTCACCGAAAACCCAGGGCCCAATCTTACAGACGGATTTGATGTAACAACAGCAACACCACTGGATTATTGTTGGCTTTTGTACAAGCCAGAGATCATATGTTTTCTTCCATGGAGAGACATAAACAACGACGCTAGGAGTTCTTTTCATCTACAGCGAGCAATGTAAATTGTTCCAGAGACATAATTAATATTACAATTATATAGGTATGATTTGCACAACTGAATTGTTATTTATGGTACATCATTGAAGTAAAACATTTTACCAGGTTGACAGTGATCCAGCTAAATTTTTTTCAGATGAAGACAATGCGACGTAAGGGATGGTAGAAACTTGTAAGGGCTGGTAAATTTCAAATCTTACTAGCCCGGCTGGCTAGTACATATTTTTGCTTAGTTTCAAGCCCTGACGTAGTATTTAAAAACAAGAAAAACATGGCGATGCAAGAAGATTCGGGGACACTTTTCTTGTAAACAGTTTTCATGAAATATCGCACATGTTCGATGGTGCAAAATCACACGGCGTGTCTCGAATAGGTAATAATTCAATCTAGTCGTGTACATGTCATGTCAACAAATTGTTTTCACCTTACTCCATGTGAGTTTAATATCTGTAGTTAATAAAACAGTCATTTTACATGGTGTCTGCATATTTATTCCTTTGTATAAGGAACTTGTACCTTTAATAGTAATATATTATGGCATTATTTGGCGTTTCTAGGCCGAGATATGTTGCTAAATACATGTTGACAAAATTTCATATATTAAAAAAATATATATATTTTACCTACCTACCTACCCACACCTCATTGGCCCGGGTAACGGCAGGGGAAACAAACATATTTTTAAGGTCGGCCTAAGTACATATAGCAGATCTGTTTTTAAATACCATATATCTCTGCAGTCCTAAGTCACATTGACTTGAAACTTCATTGGCTTATTAGTCATCACCATATAATCATGCTGTATCCAATGCATGCAGCCCCTGTGCCCCAATGTCAAGGTCAAATGAAGTTTGCTTTAAATTTTTGTCCAAATTTGCGTTAAACTTTTCGCATACCTAATATCTCTGTAATCGTAAGTCAGATTTGCTTGAAACTTTGTATGCTTATTGGTCATCATCCATATATTCATGCGGCCTCTGTGCCCCAAGGTCAAGGTCAAATGACGTAAATTATTTGTCCAAGCTTTTCACATACAGTGGGTGGAAGGTGGGAGCATGCGATGGGTAATTTAACGATCGGGGTTCACCCTTACCGGAATCCCGACTGGAGACCTGGTTTGGCCCTCACATACGTCTGGAATTTTGTATGTGACAGTTGAATCTGGTTATACCCCTTATGTGAGTATTACGATTATTCGTAATTCTATTTGAGGGGAAGGGGCCAAGTGACTTTTGTGTGGTATGGACCTAGCACCAGGTCCGGTTATTCTAATTTCAGGGCTGAAGATATTTTTTCTCGATGTAAATATTCCGTTCTGATTTTGGGATTTTCCCCCCAATACAGCAGGTTAAAACGGGGTCGAACCCGTTTGCCCGGCCTTACATGACCGTAGCTGTTGATAGGCCGTTAAACACTAATAAACAAACAAACAAACATACCTACTATCTCTGTAACCGTAAGTTAGATTTGCTTAAACCGTTGTATGCTTATTGGTCATTATCCATATATTCATTCTGTGTCCCACTCATGCGGCCCCTGTGCCCCAAGGTCAAGGTCAAATGACGTAGAAGTTTGCGTTAAAGTTTTTGTCCAAATTTGTTTTAAACTTGTCACATACCTACTATCTCTGTAACCGTAAGTCAGATTTACTTGAACCTTCGTAAGCTTTTTTCGTTTAAGTTTTCATGTACCTTCTTTCTCTGTAACCGTAAGTCGGATTGGCTTGAAACTTTATATGCTTATCATCATCCATATATTCATTCTCTGTCCCATGCATGCAGCCACTGTGCCCAAGGTCAAGGTCAACTGAGTTAGAAGTTCACTTTGCACTTTGTTTGTAAGGCAAAAATGTTATTTTTTTTACTTTTTTCAATAACTCATCAATCCTTTGACCAATTTTGATAATATTTGGCCACAATGTGTGTCTACTGGTGGTACTTTGTTCAGCATGTGACCCACGTCTGACGGCCCAAGGTCAAGGTCACATGTGTTTGTCGGCTAATTATCGCATTTGAATATCAGCGTTCGATGTCGTAAACAGCAAGTTGAGGAAATTCCAGGCTAAATTTAACTTGGCTGAATTTCGAAATCTGGAAAACCCGCTATCAGTAACGTAATTCCTTTCAGCGATTCAGTTTTTGTCGCGCCTGCTCAGAAGTCGCGACTTTTATCGCCGCTTTTTCCGTCGGCGGTGTCGTCGGCGGCGTCGTCGTCCAAGTCGTCGTCGTCCGAAATGTGAAACAAATTGTACAAGCTTCGTCATCGTGGTCTAACTTTAATATTACTGAACGGATTGCTTTAATATTTAGACACTTGATACATACATGTATGAGCATTGGGAACACACTCATGCCACCATTAACATTACCTTTTTTACATTCATACTTTTGCGGAAACACTTAGCCATTTTTTTTGTACAAGCTTCTTCATCATGATATAACATTAATATTACTTGACCGATTTGGACACTTGAAACGTGTGAGCATTTGGAACACACTCATGCCCCCATTAACATGACCTTGACCATTTTGACCTTCACATGGTTGTGGTTTTTTCAACCGTGACCTTTTTTGTGTTTTAAACATCCACTTCTCTGACGGTTTTTGTGATGCTTACTTTAGCACATGTTACGGTCAAATGCCTCGGCAGGTGCGACACCGCTTCCGTGGCGGAATTCTTGTATAGTCAAGTAGATGGGAGGGGAATTGTTGGTGAACCATTTTGGTAGATTGTGGTATTTGTAATTCGAAAATGATCATTAAGCTTTCGATTATCCACATCATCAGTTAACAAAATCAATCAAAGAACGTTAGTAGTACCCTACTACAAGGTTCACCCCCAATTCGACTTGACTATTACCACTGACTACTGCTTTGCTGCAGATACGACACAAAGACAAACCCGCGCGAAACTCTTCAAATACTTTATTATGCCCCCGCCACTGAATGGTGAGGGTGGGGGGGGGGGGCATATAGTGCATCCGGTTTCTGTAGATCGTCCATACGTCTGTCCGTCCGGAAACCTTAACGTGGTGGTAAATGTCTTTACTTGCACTCATCTGCTTGATTGTTCACTCACACCTTGATTTAATGATCTACTGCCCTGTGACAAATCCACGATTGTCCAACCCCCGCTACGCCCAGTAGGCGAAGAGTATTAGGGTTGAGATCAGAAAAAACCAATGACCAAAATATCATTAGTAATAACATATCAAAACTCCTCGTGAATCCCACTGGAGCTTAATCCGGGAATCAAGATGGCGACCAGAATGGCCGCTAAAATGACTTCAATATTTCAATACATCATATTTGAGGACAAATGCCACACATCCATGCTGCCCGTAAAGGTACATGCCCAAGCAGTAGGCACAAAATGTTCTTTATAGGAATTAAATAAGTGTATAATTATGTCACTATTCCACCAGTTCTAAAAATTACGAGTGCCCGCTATACAAATATAATCATTTATTAATTATCAATTTACTGTTAGCGACGCGCGGCGGTAACAGTCTTATTTTGATAATGTGCGGGGACGACGAATTTCACATCACGGCTTGCGGTGCGCATGCGCAGTATACTACGCGTGCCAGTAGGCTTCCCAATATGTAAACAAGAATATCAACATGTCGAAACGTCCAGGACGGAAATTGTATGAAACGGCATCGGCCAAAAAAACGTGGAGATTTAGATTTGGACTCTGAACAGATTTTTCTTCTCAACTTCCGATACTTCACTGCGCATGTCAAAGATGTGATATGATTGACCGTGTCACGTGACGCGTATTGGTAAAAATAGCACGAGGTCGGAAAATACCCTTTCTGGTTGCGGCATTTAAAATGCGATTTAACACCAATTAACACGCGCCGTAATTGAAAATAACTCGTTAGTGGGTAGACAAATGACTCATATAAGGCATGACAGAAAATGAAAAGTAGTAGTACAGTGTAACCTGCTGCGTGGGCATGTACCTTAATATGACCTTGTCCTTTTGACCTTCACAACTTTGAACTGTTAATTCACATTAAAAAGTTCTCCAGAGTTTCTCAGTTCTGTCATAACTTCTATATCCCTCGATAGATTACTTCAATATTTCAATACATCATACTTGTGGACAAATGCCACACATCCATGCTGCCTTAATATGACCTTGTCCTTTTCACCTTCACAACCTTGAACTGTTAATTCACATTAAGAAGTTCTCCAGAGTTGCTCAATTTTGTCATAACTTCTATATCGCTTGGTGGATTACTTTAATATTTCAATATTTCAATACATCATACTTGAGGACAAATGCCACGCATCCATGCTTAATATGACCTTGTCCTTTTGACCTTCACAGCTTTGAACTGTTAATTCACATTAACACGTTCTCCAGAGTTACTCAATTTTGTCATAATTTCTACATCACTTGGTGGATTACTTTAATATTTCAATACATCATCTTTGAGGACAAATGCCACACATCCATGCTGCACTTAATATGACATTGTTCTTTTGACCTTCACAACTTTGAACTGTTAATTCACATTAAAAAGTTCTCCAGAGTTTCTCAGTTCTGTCATAACTTCTATATCCCTCGATAGATTACTTCAATATTTCAATACACCATACTTGTGGACAAATGCCACACATCCATGCTGCACTTAATATGACATTGTCCTTTTGACCTTCACAACTTTGAACTTTTTCACACATTAACAAGTTTGCCGGAGTTTCTAATTTCTGTCATAACTTCTGTATTACTTGATGGATTACTTTAATATTTCAGTACATCATACGTTTTGACCTTCATAAATGTGCTTGTGAATACTTATCACTTTGGTTAATTAACTTTGCCACAGTTTCTCCAATCTGCCACTGGGGGCATTCGAGTGCCGACAGGCCACATTTCTTGTTGCTAATAAAATATTTATTTTCATATTTCTTTTTTACTTTCTCAGATCACTCACATTGACAAATATATTCAGGAAACCAATACAAATATTCAGTTAAATGTTTTTTTCCTAACTCAATACCCCACTTTCCAACCTCATCTGAGACACAGTACCTTTAATACATCTTATCATTATTTCACCCTCACCAGGCCTCTTGAGTACCTGTTACCAATATCATGTAACCGCACTCTGGTTTACCACCTTGTACCATGTTTATAATCACCCTGTTTCAGACCAGCCGGTCATTATCCAGACAGCCCAGCCGGTACCACCAGTGGCCATCCAGCTTGGCGTGCCATCCAGCTTCAGTGTGACCTATTACTCCAATGTTGCCAACAGCACCGTGACCTGTCACCGGGTTGTTAACAACGTCACACAGATGGTGTCAGTCGCAGTGGTGATGAATGAGATACAACAGATACAACTGCGGGTACATGACACCATGGTAACAACAAAGGCGACCACGGCTACAGTTACCCTGACACTGAACAGTCAATCTGAACTCGGCACCTATCACGTGAAGATCACCAATGACGCGGGGACGACGGTCGTATATCGGCAGACAGTGCCTAACGGTATGCACTGTAGCGGGTAGTGTGCACGTAGTTTTCTACTATCTGAATATGTATTGTTTCGTTCAAACCCAGGACTGTCAAATTCACTGGTAATAGTATCGAAATACCATGCGCCAAAATAAGCCTTTTAGCTGGAAACTTTACGCGGCCACCTGTCCATCTGGCTGTCACGTTTTCCATTTGGCTATAACTTGACCAATTGGGAATATTTGTCATCATCCATACATTCATTTCCCGCCCCATCCATGCTCCCACCATGTGGAAGATCAAGGTCAATGACCCGGTATCATGGGTTATCTTCCTCTTTTGGACTTATAATTTTACTATCGTGCCTTGTAACTCGTAAAAGCTGGAGGCTTGATACTTGGTATGTAGTATCCCTATGGTACGTAGATGTAGAAACTTTATTTTGATTTAAACCATGTGTCCTGGATTATCTATCTTTTGGACCTATAATTTCACAAGTCTGCCTTGTACCTCTTAAAACTACCAGTAACCGTAATAGCTGAAGGTAATTGGTATGTAGTGTCTGTATGATATGAGCCGCGTCGCGAGAAAACCTGTCTTCGGGAGTCTGACGACGTCACAAGATATGACGTCGTGAACTTAGCTGACGTAATTTCCGCTGAGATTTGCATGTTGCACTCTGACTTCGAAGTTCAGTTTCAGAACAATAGGCTACGATACTCGCTCACTGCAAAGCTGATATTGCAGTAACAAATGTCTGCAAAAATGTTAGAGCGGGGTTGGGTCTGACCGGCCGTCGGCACTGCCGCCATCAGTAAACACGTTTAAACCTAAGTTGATATCTTATATTGCACATGTGTCCAAAGTTCATTTCCCCTCGAGTTTTAAATTTGCGACAAACAGTGCAGAGAGTATTGCCAATACGAATTAAATTGTTTTCCATAGAACAACATCTTTTGCGACAAACAGTGCAGAGAGTATTGCCAATACGAATTAAATCGTTTTCCATAGAATAACATCTGTAAACCAAAGACTTGCATGAATATAATGCAATATGTACGTACCACATGGTTATATACATGAATGCAGATTTATCTGAGTGTGTCTACATAATGGAATACCGATATCGTAAGTTAAGGCTTGTCACATTCAAATGAAGGTTAGCAAACAGCAAACATATAGGTGGCCGAATACAGCCGACATGAAAAATACCTACCACGTTTTGCTGCCGACAAACTTTTGGCTATTAAACACATTACATCTAAAATATATGTTAAAGTAAGTAATTTTCCATCTGACAGTAACAAAAAAGTCACCCTCCCGTGGTTTGGTTGGTTACTGGAGACTGACGTCAGTTCCCATTAGCCAACCAAATCACTGCGTGTCACGTGATTCGATATTTTTAAAGATGGCGGCTAATATTCATTTATAATCAGGAAGTGAACGAGTTTGATTTTAAACAGCGAATTTAGGTTATATAGTGAGACGCGTTTTTAATGCAGTTTCCTCTCAAAATCTTTGAGATTTATGTTAATGTATTAGCAACTGTAAAACCTATGCCGAAAACCCACCCAAGCAGCGGTTTCGACAGGCTGCAACACGTTATAGGCGAGTAAAGCATTACGACTTCGCATGGCTTTTTCTTACAATGGTGATGAATGCGAGTTTTGTACCTTTCTAAATCACATAATCTTCATACCCGGGCGCATTTGAATTGCTTTGTACATTGTTTAGAAAGGTGTTTCATGTATATACAAACAATAATTGACCATCCAAGACACGCTAGAATCACCTGTGGATTTGTACAGCGTGTATGTTTTCTTCTTAGACGGCCGAAAACACCCGACGCCGCTCTA
>JAQRGA010000252.1:0-41008 GCA_029237695.1 Conchocele bisecta
TTTGTACAATTTTGGTAGCTTTACCTGTACTGTACTTAATTGTTATATTTTGGTAATGCCTGTTCATGATCGCAATGTTGTGTTTTTATTTTTTTGTTTGGCTAACTCTAATTGTCTCGGACTTCAGCCAGACCTGTGTCACGTAGCAAGCATTGGCACAATCGTATATTAACTTTAAGCCGGTATACGGCGATAGTACCTATGCGCTACCCAAAGCAAGTCAATGAGTGTATCTGCTATTGACAAGCCCAGGAAAATCGTTCCCATGTCTACCAATAATGTGAAATCATAATATATTATTATCAACATACAGTCTGTACATATGACCACAGAAAGGGTTTTAACACAACAAATAGGCGTGTAATAATATTATACCGACTTTATTATGGAAATTTAATATTATAAATTTATTTATAACACAAAACTGTCCACATATATGCATCGTGACTCAAAACAAAACAAAGTTGCATGGCTATATGATAAAAATAAAAAATATGTATTATCAACCAGTGCCAAGCTCTGCGCATGAATTATATTAGGTTCCCATAGCAACCCACCTCAACAACACACGCACAAAACAAAAACATACAAAAACACTACGCCGCTAATCATATTTTGTACATGAGGATTGATTACAATAATTTAAAATTACATTTCTAGTTGTAAAACAAAACATCACAAAAATGAACTCATAACGCAACTGTTCCAAATATGTATAATAGGGTGTATTATAGATAAAATTAGTTACTACATTATGTTTAAAAGTGGCATAACAGTAAATACGGTGGTACAGTGAGTGAATAGGGTTTAACATCCGCTTTTCTGACATAGAGGTACAAGCCTCAGGGAGTCTACACGCAAACGGGTCAACGGGGTCGTGTCCCGTATCCACCTGTCCGAGGGGGGTAAATCCCAACTTCAGAACTCAATATTTACAATCAAAATATATATTCAGTCCTGAAATTAGAACAACCTGATCTGGTGCCAGGCCCTCGCCACACCAGCATCATTTATCCCATCCCCTAAAAGTAATAGTATTGTAAATTAGCATACTGTATATCAGGTGGTTAGGATTGAAATAGGTTTTAAATTCTGGAACAATCACGTTGAGTAGTATTGTAGATTAGCATACTGTATATCAGGTGGTTAGGATTGAAATTGGTTTTAAAGGATATTGGAAGCATATGAACACCGTTATTACTCACATCACTAGATTAGAATTATATTGTATGTTACAATAATATAATGTCAAAATAATATAAACTTCACTTCTGTTGTTCTGTGTTCATGGTAAAGGTCAGAAATTCCTATGTAAAGGAGAAAATTTCTCACATAACAAAGCCAAATTTGAAATATCGTACAATATCACAATATATGGTAATATTATGTTCAGAACAATAACAATACATATATGTATACGGTTTTGTCCTTGGGAGACAAAAATGGCGTGTTAAACGTTTTATACGTGCACGAACCTCCACGCCACCGTAAGAAAAAATTAACATTAGTATGCAGGGGTAGTAAAAAGTTTTTAATGTACCATGAACACACTAAATCAGTTACAAATCACCAGAAGTTAGAAATAAAACCAGTTACATTGTAAATAATACAATTACATTGTAAATAATCCAAACAGGTGCAAACTATATGTTTCTAATGTTAAGATAAATGAAAGGCATCAGGATTATGTCAGCGGTCAAAATTTAGGGAATCTCCATCAAATAGTTTTGTAATTATAATCCTAGGTATGTATCTAGTACCACAGGTAGTAGTGATATGTATAAGAGGACGAGTAGCACTCAGGTTAGTTATCAGTTAAAAATAGTGATAACCTTAGAAAAGTATTGACGGGATAAAAGTATATCTAGGGTATTGGGCGGGATAGAATTAACTAGGAGTAATGAAAACGAAATAAGGGTTAGTTATCATTCAAAATTAGGGTTAGGTCAGTAGTCAAAATAAAAAGAATCCTAAGTCAATGCTGGAGGGTAATTATAATTATCTAGGGAACTTATGATCTAGTCAAAATGCTGAGGTTATTACTTATAATCTCTGGGGAGACGTGACTAGTAATATAGGTAATGTCTAGTAAATAGATAGGATTGGTTTAACTTTAATAAATACGGATAAGCCTTAGGGGATGGAAAGCGTTTAGGTAAGTTACAATGTTCAAAATTAGGGAATCTCTATCTAAGGGTAGTTTAGGTTTAAAATTTGAGAAAAATAAAATACAGCCTAGGATGGTTAAATATCACCAGGTTAGTGGGGATAATCCTAAAAGGAAACGACAACTAAATAAGGTTAGTTACAGGGTCAAAATAAGGTTAGTTACAGTCAAAATTAGGTTAAGGTCGTAGTCAAAATTCGGGATCTAAGTCAAAATTTGCTGAGTTAATAAGGAAAATCCTAGGACTAATCAGTAATATAGGTAATGTCTAGGTTAATTAAGTCAATGTCTAGGTAATATAGATAGGGATAAGTTTAAAATTTAAAAAAGGAACGGACAAGCCTTATAAATGAAACGTGTAGGGTTAAGGTTAGCAGTCAAAATTAGGAATCTCTTATCTAAGTAAAATTAAGGGTTGAAATGGATAATAAAATCCTAGGGATGTGTTAAATTATCACAAAAGTTAGTGGGGATAATCCTAATAGGACGACAACTAAATCCAGGTTAAAAGTTTTAGCAGTCAAAAGAGGGTTAAGGTCAAAGTAAGTCCAAAATTCAAGGATCTAGTTCAAAATTTGCGAGTAATATAAGGTAATCCTAAGGAACGTGTCCTAGTAATAAATAGGTAATGTCTAGGGTAATAATCGGATTTTTAGGAAAAAAGGTTTTAAAACAAAATACGGATAGCCTTAGGAGGGGATGGAAAGCGTTTAGGGTAAGGTTAAAGCAGTTCAAAATTAGGGAATCCTCTATCTAAGTAAGTTTAGTGATGGAAATAATTAAATAACCTAGGGAAGAGTTTAAAATTATCACAGGTAGTGATAACCTAATAAAAGGACGACAACTAAATCATGGTTAGCTTAGCAAGTCAAAATTAGGGTTAGGTCAGTAGTCAAAAATTAGGGGATCTAGTCCAAATTTGTTTGCTGAGTAAATAAGAATAAAAATCCTACGGAACGGTGGCCTATAATATTAAAGTTAAATGTCCTAGTAATTTAATATGGGATAGGTTTTAAAATTTAAAAATAACGGATAGCCTTAAGGGAATGGATGGAAAGCGTTAGGGTAAGGTTAAGCAGTCAAAATTAGGGAAATCTCTATCTAATAAGTTTTAGTTTAATGAATGATAAAAATAATCCTAGGGATGTGTTTAATATCACAGGTAGTGATAATCTTAATATTCACGACAACTAAAATCAGGTTAGTTAGCAGTCAAAATTTAGGGTTAGTCAGTATTCCAAATTAGGGGATCTAGTCAAAATTTGCTGAGTAAATAATAATAATTCCTAAGGGAGTGGTCTAGTAATATAGGTAATGTCTAGTAATATAGAATAGGGATAGGTTTAAACATTTAAAAAATACGGATAGCCCTTAGGGGATGGAAAGCGTTAGGGGTTAAGAGTTAGCAGTCAAAATTAGGAATCTCTATCTAAGTAGTTTAGGTAACTGATTAATAAGAAAAATCCTAAGGGATGTGTTTAATATCACAGGCAGTGATCAATCTTCAAAAATGACGAACAACTAAATCAGGGTTAGTTAGCAGTTAAAATTGAGGGTAGGTTGGAACACAAACAAAATTAGGGTTAGGTCCAGATAGAACAAATTAGGGGATCTAGTCAAAATTTTGCTGAGTAATAATAATAATCCTAGGGACGTGTCTAGTAAATATTAGGTAAGCGTCTAGTAAAATAGATAGGGAATAGGGTAAGGTTTAACCATATTAAAATAACGGATTAGCCTTAGGGGATAGAAAGCGTTATGGGTAAGGATTAGCAGTCAAAATTAGGAATCTCCTATCTAAGGAGTTTTAGTAATGATAATTAATAATCCGAGGCGGATTGGTTTTAAATATCACATGTAGGATGAATCAACTATAATAGGACACAACTAAATCAGGTTAGTTAACAGTTAAAAATTTAAAAAAAGGGTTAGGTCAATATTCCAAAATTAGGGGGATCTTAGTCAAAATTTGCTGAGTAATAACGAATAATCCATAGGACGTGTTCTAGTAATATAGGTAATGTCTAGTAAATATAGATAGGGATAGGTTTAAAATTTCAAAATTTAAAAAACGGATAGCCTTAGGGGATAGAAAGCGGTTAGGGTAAGGTTAGCCATCAACAATAAGGGAATCTCTATCTAAGTAGTTTAGTAAATCGATAATAATAATCCCTAGGGAATGTTGTTAAACTATCACAGGTACGAGATTAAATCCTAACTAGGACGACAACTAAATTAGGTTAGTTAGCAGCCAAAATTTGGGGATAAGCCGTTAAAGTTTAAAATGAAAAGTCTAATGGCTAGGTTAATATTCAATTTGGGTAAGGTCTGCATTCAAAACCAGGGAATCTTAGTCAAAATTTGTTGAGTAATAATAATAATCCTACAGGGAAGTTTTCTAGTAATAATAAGGTATGGTTAGGTTCCAATATTGAAAAATAAGGGATAAGCCCTTAGGGAATTGACAAAACATTAGGGTAATGGTTAGCAGTCAAAATTAAGGGTATCATTCCCAAAAATGTTCCAAAATGATAAGTTAAGTTATTAAATTAAATTGTAGGGAAGTGTTCTAGTTAAACAGGCATGGTATAGGTTAGAAACTTAGGTTGAGTAGTATTCAGGGTTTGATGTCGAGCAGTCCAAAAGTAGGAAGATAAATAGCATAAGGGGTCAGCCAATCAAATTAAAAACTTGAAAAATTAAACTTAAAACCTAACCCACCCTGTATAGTACAAATACAGAATAAATAAACAAACCCACCCCCACTACGTAAGTTTGCACCTAGTTAAGCATCTAAGAAAGTTATTAAAACCAAAAAAGATAATTAAAGAAAAAACCCAAAAAAAAATGGGGGGCCCTAAAAACCTGTATAACAAATGCATACAGGGGTAGTTCAAGTTACAAGTTTAACAATAATCACCACCCCTGATGCTAAAAAAAATTAAAAATTTTTTTAATAAATTTATTTAAAATTTTTAATAAAAAATTATGTTTTCAAAAATATTTAATTTTTATTTTTACAAACCAAAATCAAATTATTCTAAAAATATATCCCAAATTAAATTTAGAAAGAGGAATGTGTTTTGTTTTGAATTCCTTACATCAAAAAAATTAAGAATAAAACCAACCAATGCCGTTTTTGAGGTTTTCCCCCCCATCTGAGAAATAGCACTTAGCGAGCCGGCACCCAGTCATGATCTGCACTGGTAAATAATTTTATTATATATTAATTATACACCAAAGTGGTGACAATTGGAATTATTTAAATCATTAGGGATGTAATCAAGTACTATAGGTAATGCATACACATAAAATGCTAACGACTAGAAATTTAGGTTTAGTTAATCAGTTAAAAAAATAAGAGATTACCGGGTAAGCCTTCAGATATGAAAACCGGCTTATGGTTAGGTTAGTTAACATTCAAAAAATTAGTGGGTTAGGTCAGACATTCAAAGTTAACGAATCTTCCACAAAGATTGACTAAGTAATAATAAGAATCCTATGGATGTGTCCTAAGTAATATATGTAGTGTCTAGTAATATAGGTAGGGTTAAGTTTAAAAAATATGGAAAGTAATTAGGGAAAGGTTAGTAGTCATAAAAATTAGGGACTCTATATCAAAGTCGTTTATTTATTTAATTAAAATCATAAATAATCCTAGGGGGGTTGTTTAAATACCATAGGTGGTGATAATCCTAAGAGGAACAACTGCTAACTAACCAGGTTAGTTTAGAAATCAGAATTAGGGTTAGTTAATCAATCAAAATTATGGGATAAAAACCTTAGAAAATTGAAAAAAATGGTAGGGTTTGGGTTTAACTATTGCAAATTGGGGTTATGGTCCAGCAGTCAAAAATCCAGGGATTTGTTTGTCAACAAAAATTGTTTGAGTAAATCAATAATAACTTATGGATTCTTAGTCAAAAATTGTTTTGAGTTAATTAATAAGAATCATTAGATGATGTGGGTCAAGGTAATATAGGTAGGGTTTAGGTGCCAATAAATAAAAAAATAAAAAAATGAATAATAACCTTAGAGGGAATTGAAGCATTGTTTGGGGGGTACGGTTAGCAGACAAAATTAATGGGCATAAGAACCAAAAAATTGTTATAATTGTAAGGGAAATGTATCTAGTAACAACCAGGTATGGTTAAAGGTCTTTAGGGATGAAAACGTTCTAGGGTTAATGTCAGCAATGAATAAAAGCATTAGGGTTAAGTTTTTCAATATTGAACAATTGAATAAGATAAACTAATCCCATAACTGTCTAAAATAAAAATTATTAAAAAACCTACACACACCTATATTAGTTTGCACCCTATTTAACATCTAATTGAATTACATACAACAATATTACATTGGCTAAAAACATGTATAGTTGGATAATGCCTTGTTCATGATCGCAATGCATACCAATATGTTTTTGCAGCACTCATTAATACCAGAATTAACAGTGGAGCCTCCTTTCTCTAAACTCTCATTCACAATAGATGTGCAGAGATGATGTTTGGTGGAACACGTAACTAACAAATTCAATGCCAAGGTTCATGCATGGACTCTCCCAGAGGGTTTGAGTGGTTTAGAGAGTTTTCCAACTCTAACTTACTTTGCACACAAATAGTCCGTCCTGAACTGGTTTTACATAGCCCACGAAACAGAATGCAACTGGATAATCCAACCAAACCGTTTATTGGGCAATCCCCGATTGGCCATGGAGTCGTCAGCCGCTGGTTTCCCGCCTTGCAATTCATCCACGTCCGCCTCACACTGGGTACCGCGGCCCAGAATGCCATTGCAGTCACAGAACGCCGGTCACATTGGTTACCCACACTGTTGGGTAACTGTTTTCGTGTTGGCGTCCGTAACAAAAGTTGCACTTGCTTTCCGCACACTCATGTTTCCGGTAGGGTTTCCCAGAAACAGGCTGGAACAGTGAACACACTTAGTTTATAAAACTAAATCCTTCCATGTGGACCCTAAGGCGGCCGGGTTTCACTAAACTTCCGTTTACACTAAACTGTTCGTAACGCAACATATGAAAGTCCCTGTAAATTTCCACATTAAAAATTGTTTTCTTATAAACAATTATTGGATTTACATTTATGAGCATTTAGCTGGCGCCTATGCAGCCTATGCTCAATAAATGTAAATTCATCCATTTAATTTTCCAGACGATCCTAAATTTGCACTGACGAACATTTTAGTCTTACGAAGTTCAGTGAAACGGACCCCTGTGGTATTATATACATGTACATGTACAAAGTTAAAATAAGCATACATGGTAGCAATATGCACTATGCTACAACCACACACATTAATACGGGATAGTATTATGTACAGTCGAATTTCCCTGAACGGCCACCTCTCTACAATAATATCCTCTTTTTATAGCCGCCATTTTATATCCCAAATGGATGATTTCCTCTATATTTAACCATTAGACTGCGGAGCACGAAAATTGTAGCCTGTTGTTGCTTTATATGTTGCCTTAATTCTGAGTACAAACATGGTTTGGCAGCATTTTAGAATAATTTCAATTGGAAATGATTCTAAAATGATGTCAAATTATGTTTTTTTATGAGAATAATCGAAGAAAATAAATAAACAGCAGACGACAACATTTAATGCAGCATTAATCTCCCTACAACAACCACAACTCCACAACAGCCAGGTTTGCGTCTTCCCATGGGTGGCTGTTGTAGAGAGATTGCACTGTACATTGTATTATTAAGACTATTTTGCAAATTTTCCTCACTTTCTCTTAAATGCACATGGCGTCACCATTCAACCGAACTGTCTCACAGAGATGGTTCATTTGAGTGGTAACAACAAAATTATATACGTCATTTGATAACTATAAAAAAACAACAAGAAAAGAGGCAAAGCCAGGTTTTTTCCAAGCATAGACACTTGGATAACATAATTACACCCACTTTTTGTAGACTAGATGGCTGTGACCTGCATGTCGCGCCTTGGAGCGAGGCATGGACACTTAAGAAAATAGATATAGTAGATGGAAAAACTTTAACCAAAAAACTTTAACCGGACACACGGACGTACAGACGGACGGACGTATGCCAATATGCCGACAATATCACGCTTTCCGCACGCGGGCACGACAATGATGATAAACACCCATGTGAAGTATCAAGGTAATGGGTGAAGTAGTTGCATAGATATAGTACACGAAAAAACTTTAGCAAAAAAATTCAAAGTAATTTGACCTTGACATTGGGCACAGGGGCGCACGGTTGGTGTAGATGAAAATATGGATATGATAAACACCCATGTGAGGTTTCAAGGTAATGTGCGAAGCAGTTGCAGAGATATAGTATAACGAAAAACTTTTAGCCAAAAAACTGTAACCAGGCGTACGTTAAAAAGTTAACTTTGAAAATGGCTAAGTCAATTACGTAGAAATAATAGGTGAAGGTAAAAAAAATGGTCACATGTTGGATAGTTGTATGTGGTAGGCACCCCTTGGTTATGAAGCTGTGAAAGTTTTGTGGTCCTAGGTGGTACAGTACCAAAGAAATGGACTTAAACACGAAAACTTAACATTGAAAATGGCTAAGTCGACTGCGCGGAAAAAATGGGTCAAGTTAAAAAATATGTAACATGTTGGATAGTGATATGTGGTGGGCACCCCTTGATTATGAAGCTGTGAAAGTTTGGGGTCCTAGGTGGTACAGTAACAAAGAAATGGACTCAAACACGAAAACTTAACATTGATTGTGGACCGCCGCCCGCCGCCCGCCGCCGCCTGCCGCCCGCCGCCCGCCCGCAATTTCGCCAATCCTCCAATACCTGGGATAAAAACCTGGCTAAAAATGTAAATGAAAAACATATTATTGTATCAGTAGTCTGTACATGTACATATGTTTCTTTACATTGGAAACCTAGTAATGGTTTTTAATTCACTGCCATATATAAATTGAAGGTTTTTCAAATGGTGTCCCATGAGACTTTAGTCATACCTTGACATACGCCATCGGCGGTCACAGTATCCGTCGTCGTACATTGACAAGAGAACGATCCATCGGAGTCACACAGCGGAGAACGTTGGACAGTTGTGTATGCTCGGTGTGAGGCATTCGTCAATGTTTTTGTATCACAGGTGTCGCCCTCCCAGCCATCATAACACGAGCACATGCCGTCACTGGGTTACAGGACAATCGTATTTGTCGTATTACAGCGCACGTCTGGTTACAGTCCATCCCCATGTTTTCCTCCACACACACTGGGAAATACATATACACATCATTAAGTGTAGGCTGGACAAAATACAAAGTTGATGCATTTTGCTGTGGCATATTAAACGAATCTGATACAACAAAAAGCCGCTTAATGATAACATAATATATATTTCATTTGATAAATATAAAATAAAAACGTAAATAAAACATATGAACAAAATCATTATTGTATCAATACTATGTACAAGCCTACATGTATCAGCTACATGTACCCACTGCTGACTACTAGGTGAATACAGACACCTTGGTGTGCCTGTTGAGAGGCAGCTTATATGGAGGAAAGAAGAACAAGAAAAATCGTCACTTTGTTATTAGATTTATTACAAGACCTTTATAAAATGAGACACACCATGTGATGTTGTACCTAAGAACATCTGTGATTTTTTATGAACAATATTGACAGAAACGGTGATATTTTCTGCAAATGACGTCGAAAGGTGACCGAATGTTCATAGCAGATGCGGAATAGAATTCTGCATTGGCTTTGCAAATGTTCTCAACTTTCAATGTCATTTATGGAAAATAGTTTAAATAATGTAAATATTTTTCATGAGGTACAAAATCACATGGCATGTCTGAACATGTTATCAGGAGTTTATGTGACGTCTATATTGCAGCCGTCTACAATATGAATGTCATATGCGGATAGACTATTCCATCTATTTTGATAAAGAACATGTGATCGAAAATTCAATAGGAGAGAGATGATATAATTATAAAAAGTTGAAGCTTATTTGTGACTGTGAATGGCCAATTCGGGCGTATGACCTTTGAAACCAGTATAATCCCAAATCACACAGCGGGTCTGCGCAGTCTAATCCAGGTCTGCAGTGCCTGCAGATATTTACATATAATTATGTTGTCACCATTCATTTGAGCCGTCTTGTGAAGCCGCTTCAAACGAATGGTAACAACAACAAGAGGCCTTAATGGTCATGTATCGCTCACCTGAAATTATTATCCCATGACAGTCGATTACATTTACCAATTTCGATAAAAATTCATAAAAACAAATTTGGAAAATACTTCGGGTTGTGTCAATAAATGTACAGTCCATGGGGGTTCACGGATCATAGTAAAAACGGGTCAGTTTTACATGCCAAGCTTCGATAAGGAAAACATAAGCAATTTATAAACAAGAGGGCCATGATGGCCCTAATTCGCTCACCTGACTCCATGAACATCAGAGGAGAATGTGACATTGAGTTCATGTGTTTTAAAAAAATTGTGCTATTTTTAGATGGCGGTCATCTTGGATTAAGCGATGACTCTCATGTTACCAAATCTGAAAATGCTTCACCCAAGGATCTTAACTTCCTATGAAGTTTGGCCAGCATCGACCATGTGGTTCCTGACAAAAAGACGTTCAAAATCTGGAATAAATGGACCTTTTAGCGGCCATCATCGATGTTATAATCATCCGATTCCGACAAGTATTGCACCAGAGCAATCGCCTCATCGATTACTTCAATATGATATATGACATGAGCATATTCGGTCAAAAATAAAATTTGACCCCACGGGCCACGCCCATTTTTGACCCCGGGGTCACCATTTTCACAACTTTGAAAGAGCATTGTAAATCGATCATTTCTACCAAGTTTAGTCGAAATCCGGCTAGCGGTTCATGAGATGAATATGTTTTAAGAATTTATGCTATTTTTAGACGGCGGCCAGCTTGGATTAGTGATGACCTCCACTTTAACAAATCTGAAAAGGCATCACACATGGACCATAACTTTTAAGTTTAGCTACCATGGGCCAAGCGGTTCATGTGAAGAAGAATTTTGAAATCTCTAATAAAAGAAAGACCTTTTGACATTTCGGCGGCCATCTTGGATGACATAACAATCCGATTTCGACAAAAAACCAGAGTGATCGCCTCATTGATACCTTCGATTTGATATATAACATGACTATATTCGGTCAAAATAAAATTTGACCCCAATTTGACCCCACGGACCACGCACATTTTTGACCCCGGGGTCACCATTTTAACAACTTTGAAAGACCATTGTACATCGATCGTTCCTATCAAGTTTCGTCGAAATCCGGCTAGCGGTTCATGAGAAGAAGATTTTTTAAGAATTTATGCTATTTTTAGACGGCGGCCATCTTGGATTAGCGATGACCTGCATTTTAAAAAATCTGAAAAGGTTTCACCCATGGACCATAACTTTTAAGTTTGGTTACCATGGGCCAAGCGGTTCATGTGAAGACTAATGTTGAAATCTCTAATAAAAGAACGTTTTGACATTTCGGCGGCCATCTTGGATGACATAACAATACAATTTCGACAACAAATATACCAGAGTGATCGCCTCTTTGATACCTTCGATTTGATATATAACATGACCATATTCGGTCAAAAATAAAATTTAACCCCAATTTGACCCCACGGGCCACACCCATTTTTGACCCCAGGGTCACCATTTTAACAAATTTGAAAGAGCATTGTACATCGATCATTCCTACCAAATTTCGTCGAAATCTGGCTAGCGGTTCATGAGCAGAAGATTTTTTAAGAATTTATGCTATTTTTAGACAGCGGCCATCTTCGATTAGCGATGACCTCCATTTTAACAAATCTGAAAAGGCTTCACCAATGGACCAAACAATTTTAAGTTTGGCTACCATGGGCCAAGCGGTTCAAGTGAAGAAGAATTTTGAAATGTCTAATAAAAGAACGACCTTTTGACCTTTTGGCGGCCATCTTGGATGGCATAACCATCCGATTTTAACAAAAAATGCACTAGAGTGATCGTCTCATTGATACATGTACCTACAATTTGATATATGACATGACCATATTCGGTAAAAAATAAAATTTTACCCCAATTTGACCCGACGGGCCACGCCCATTTTTGACCCCGGGGTCACCATTTTAACAACTTTAAGAAAGAGCATTGTACATCGATCATTCCTACCAAGTTTTGTCGAAATCCAGTTCGCGGTTCTTGAGAAGAAGATTTTTGAAGAATTTGTGCTATTTTTAAACAACGGCCATCTTGGATTACGTAATGGCGTCATTTTAACAATTTTGTAATCCCCCTACCTAAGGACCATGACCATGAAGTTTGGTGACTATAGGCCCAATGGTTACCGAGGTGGTATAGTACCAAAGAAATGGTCTTAAACACGAACACTTAACGTTGTAAACGCGAAAACTTAACATTGAAAATGGCTAAGTCGACTGCGCGGAAAAAATGGGTCAAGTTCAAAAAAATGTAACATGTTGGATAGTGATATGTGGTGGGCACCCCTTGATTATGAAGCTGTGAAAGTTTGGTGGTCCTAGGTGGTACAGTAACAAAGAAATGGACTCAAACATGAAAACTTAACATTGATTGTGGACGCCGCACGCCGCCTGCCCGGCTTTCGCCAATCCAATAGCCTGGATTTTTAAAAAAAAACCTGGCTAAAAATGTAAATGAAAAACATATTATTGTATCAGTAGTCTGTACATGTACATATGTTCTACATTGGAAACCTAGTAATGGTTTTGAATTCACTGCCATAGTATAAATTGAAGGTTTTTCAAATGGTGTCCCATGAGACTTTAGTCATACCTTGACATACGCCATCGGCGGTCACAGAGTATCCGTCGTTACATTGACAAGAGAACGATCCATCGGAGTCCACACAGCTGGAGAACGTTGGACAGTTGTGTATGCTCGGTGTGAGGCATTCGTCAATGTTTGTATCACAGGTGTCGCCCTCCCAGCCATCATAACACGAGCACATGCCATTCACTGGGTTACAGGACATCGTATTTGTCGTATTACAGGCGCACGTCTGGTTACAGTCATCCCCATATGTTTCCTCCACACACACTGGGGAAATATATATACACATCATTAAGCGTAGGCTGGACAAAATATAAAGTTGATGCATTTTGCGGTGGCATATTAAACGAGTCTGATACAACAAAAAGCCGCTTAATGATAACATAATATATATTTAATTTGATAAATATAAAACAAAAACGTAAATAAAACATATGAAAAAAATCATTATTGTATCAATACTATGTACAAGCCTACATGTATCAGCTACATGTACCCACTGCTGACTACTAGGTGAATACAGACACCTTGGTGTGCCTGTTGAGAGGCAGCTTATATGGAGGAAAGAAGAACAAGAAAAATCGTCACTCTGTTATTGAATTATTTATTACAAGACCTTTATAAAATGAGACACACCATGTGATGTTGTACCTAAGAACATCTGTGATTTTTTATGAACAATATTGACAGAAACTGTGATATTTTCTGCAAATGACGTCGAAAGGTGACCGAATGTTCATAGCAGATGCGGAATAGAATTCTGCATTGGCTTTGCAAATGTTGTCAACTTTCAATGTCATTTATGGAAAATAGTTTAAATAATGTAAATATTTTTCATGATATCGAACATGTTCTTAGGTACAAAATCACATGGCATGTCTCAACATTTATCAGGAGTTTATGTGACGTCTATATTGCAGCCGTCTACAATATGGATGTCATATGCGGATAGACTATTCCATCTATTTTGATAAAGAACATGTGATCGAAAATTCAATAGGAGAGAGATGATATAATTATAAAAAGTTCAAGCTTATTTGTGACTGTGAATTCGGGTGTATGACCTTTGAAACCAGTATAATCCCAAATCACACAGCGTGTCTGCGCAGTCTAATCCAGGTCTGCAGTGCCTGCAGGTATTTACATATAATTATGTTGTCACCATTCATTTGAGCCGTCTTGTGAAGCCGCTTCAAACGAGTGGTAACAACAACAAGAGGCCTTAATGGTCCTGTATTGCTCACCTGAAATTATTATCCCATGACAGTCGATCATAAAAACTAATTTGGAAAATACTTCGGGTTGTGTCAATAAATGTACAGTCCATGGGGGTTCACGGATCATAGTAAAAACGGGTCAGTTTTACATGCCAAGCTTCGAAAAGGAAAACATAAGCAATTTATAAACAAGAGGGCCATGATGGCCCTAATTCGCTTACCTGACTCCATGAACATCAGAGGAGAATGTGACATCGAGTTCATGTGTTTTAAAAAAATTGTGCTATTTTTAGATGGCGGTCATCTTGGATTAAGCGATGACTCTCATGTTACCAAATCTGAAAATGCTTCACCCAAGGATCTTAACTTCCTATGAAGTTTGGCCAGCATCGACCATGTGGTTCCTGAGAAAAAAACGTTCAAAATCTTGAATAAATGGACCTTTTGGCTGCCATCATGGATGTTATAATCATCCGATTCCGACAAGTATTGCACCAGAGCAATCGCCTCATCGATTACTTCAATTTGATATATGACATGAGCATATTCGGTCAAAAATCAAATTTGACCCCACGGGCCACGCCCATTTTTGACCCCGGGGTCACCATTTTCACAACTTTGAAAGAGCATTGCAAATCGACCATTTCTGCCAAGTTTAGTCGAAATCCGGCTAGCGGTTCATGAGAAGAAGATTTTTTAAGAATTTATGCTATTTTTAGACGGCGGCCATCTTGGATTAGCGATGACCTGCATTTTAAAAAATCTGAAAAGGTTTCACCCATGGACCATAACTTTTAAGTTTGGTTACCATGGGCCAAGCGGTTCATGTGAAGACTAATGTTGAAATCTCTAATAAAAGAACGTTTTGACATTTCGGCGGCCATCTTGGATGACATAACAATACGATTTCGACAACAAATGTACCAGAGTGATCGCCTCTTTGATACCTTCGATTTGATATATAACATGACCATATTCGGTCAAAAATAAAATTTGACCCCAATTTGACCCCACAGGCCACACCCATTTTTGACCCCAGGGTCACCATTTTAACGAATTTGAAAGAGCATTGTACATCGATCATTCCTACCAAGTTTCGTCGAAATCCGGCTAGCGGTTCATGAGAAGAAGATTTTTTAAGAATGTATGCTATTTTTAGACAGCGGCCATCTTCGATTAGCGATGACCTCCATTTTAACAAGTCTGAAAAGGCTTCACCCATGGACCAAAAATTTTAAGTTTGGCTACCATGGGCCAAGCAGTTCATGTGAAGAAGAATTTTGAAATGTCTAATAAAAGAACGACCTTTTGACCTTTTGGCGGCCATCTTGGATGGCATAACCATCCGATTTTAACAAAAAATGCACTAGAGTGATCGCCTCATTGATACCTACAATTTGATATATGACATGACCATATTCGGTCAAAAATAAAATTTGACCCCAATTTTACCCCACGGGCCACGCCCATTTTTGACCCCGGGGTCACCATTTTAACAACTTTAAGAAAGAGCATTGTACATCGATCATTCCTACCAAGTTTTGTCGAAATCCAGTTCGCGGTTCTTGAGAAGAAGATTTTTGAAGAATTGTGCTATTTTTAAACGACGGCCATCTTGGATTACGTAATGGCGTCATTTTAACAATTTTGTAATCCCCCTACCTAAGGACCATGACCATGAAGTTTCGTGACTATAGGCCCAATGGTTACCGAGGAGAAGACGTTTGAAAATGTTCACGGACGACGACGACGGACGACGACGGACGACGACGGACGACGGACACATTGCGGTAACAATAGCTCACATGAGCTTCGCTCTGGTGAACTAAAAACATAATAACATAAATCATAAGATCTACAACATCTGAAGGCGACTAACCCAATATTTTGAAAGTAATCGTCTTTATTAAGTGATTTTATGGACGTAAAATTCACAAGAGTGACAGTCTCCTTGATATCTTCAATTTGATATATAACATGATAATATTTGGTCAAATGTGAAATTTGAGCTTGACTTGACCCTCGGGGGCTCCGCCCATTTGTGTTCCCAGGGTCAACATTTTAATAAATCTGTCAAATTTCGTCATATGTTGCCCAGTGTCTTTGATTATGCGACAGCCTCGATTTTAATAAATATGAAAAAGCTTCACCATCGCACCATAACTGTGAAGTTTGACCAGCATCGGACAAGCGGTTGACGAGTAGATATTATAAATCTAATAAAAAGAGGACCTTTCGGCAGCCATCTTGGATGACATAATCAACCGATTTTGACATAACATGCACCAGAGTGATCGATACCTTCGATTTTATATATAACATGACCATATTTGGTAAATTGTGAAATTTCGTTTAAAATATATATTAAAAGCATGAACTGTTGGCGGCCATGTTGTATGACGTAAATTACCGATTTATGCAAAGAATGATCCAGAGTGATCATCTCCTATACACCTTCGATTTGATATATAACATGACCATATCTGGTCAAATTTTAAATTTATCTCCGACGTGACCTCACCGTGCCCTACCCATTGCCGACCTAGTGATCATCATTTTAACAAATCTGAAAGAGCATTGACTGTCGATCCTTCCTTCAAAGTTTCGTTGAAATTGGCCTGGCGGTTCACGTGAAGAATATTTTTTTAAGAATTTGACCCTTTTCCATGGCGGCCATCTTGGATTATGCGACGACCTCCAATGATACAAATATGACGTCCCCCCCCCCCTACCCCCACCCATAGATCATCCATGTGAAGTTTGATTTGACCAACATTGGCCGAGCGGTTCGGGAGAAGGAGATGTTTGAAAATGTGAACGGACGATGACGACGACGGACGAAAAGCGATAACAATGGCTCGCTTGGGCCTCTGGCTCAGGTGAGCTAAAAACTGTAGCAATTAATTAAATACTGATTTCTTTCTCTCAAAAGTTTCATACTACCTGCACTATAATGCTATGGGCTAAACATGCATATTGCCAATGAGGAAAAACTAAAATCTACCAAACTTTTATCATGCAGTAACAGATCTGTAAAACAATCAGGTATTACACTGTAAATTAATCTAAACATTTTGCAAGCATTTCATTGTAACCACATATATATGGCTCAGTGTATATATATACTTCTGGGTAGATGTTGGTGTGTTCCAATATCGAGAAATATCATAATAACAGCTGCACTCACCAATACAATCATTATTGTTGCTTGCCGAATAACCTGTCATGCAAACACAGTCGAAACCAGCGACCTTGTTGACACATCGGGAATTAGCGGAACAGTTATGGGTGACGGCTGTACACTCGTCAATGTCCTCTGTACAGTCGACTCCTGTCCAGAATGGTTTACATGTGCACCCAGTCGCCTTGGAGCATTCCATGGTGTTGGTGGCGTCACACGTACACGTGTTAGCACACTGTTCTCCCCACGTACCATTCGCACAAACTGCAAGTGGGAGATTATGGGTTACCTGTATGGTACGTTTATCAGAAAAACATTGGTCGGCAAAACTGTGCCGAGCAAATCATTTTTGGATATACGCCGCAAGTTTCAACAAGACACTTTGGTTAACCACTTTCCATGCATATATATATAGTTATCAGGTAACTTACGTTGTATTGTCCGAATATACATTAACTGATAACATTCAATGTTATCAGTCACTGACGTGATATCACACAAACATCCGGGTCACTACTAATTCCGCAATATATTGCGCAATACGCACTTCCACATCTGGTCTGAACTCTGAAAATGTTTGTCTGCTTAATGAAACCAGTTACCTGATAGAATACCAGGCTTAGCCTAGTGTCTTTTGATATCAAGTTTATCAGGCTTGGCTCGGAAACGCGTGGAATTTCCTCGGCAGACTTGATATCAAAAGACACTAGCCTGGTATTCTCTACATACATATTATTAATATGAAATAGGCACTACCTATGACGGGCGACATTAGTATATGAAACTAAATTTACCAATTGATAGCTTTACCATGATGTTAGTATGCTATAAACGGTACCGTAGTATATTGTAGTATTGCAGAGGTACTACCACGGTGTTACAACTTCTCTATTATAATTAAGTGGTGTCATTGTCGCACTTCTCTTATTTGAACCAGTGATACAATTTACATATTTCCTTTTCATATTTAGTACATAACATAGTGGAGCGCGTGGTCGAGCAGTCTGAGGCGTCGGACTGCTGATCTTACGGTTGTGGGTTCGAGCCTCACCGGAGGCGTGCGATGATGCAGCAAGACACTATGTCCGCACTGCTTCAGTTCACCCAGCTGTAAATGGGTACCAGCTAAATACCGGGAATATCGATTGTATTTGATAGTACTTATGAATTTACTTATGAATAAAAATATGATCCACTGGTGATAAGCCTCAGTATACTGGCAAAAACAAGGCATTATAGAAACTGTAATTTGTACATTTACGATCATTTTAATAAAAAAATAACAAGGCAAAGATATTATTCCTAATTTTCGCAATCTCAGTCGTCATTGAGCACGACTGTCACTTATGTTATACACATTTTGCCCATTTTTGGTATGAATTGTGTTAAGTTTTATATTTACTTTTGATTAACCTAGTGACGAGTCAGATGTGTTTGTATCTTGGACTACAGCAACAGGTGCAATAGATGCACACTTTCAATGCATACTTTGTTCTGGTAGTCGTGTTCCCCAATTATCCCGGATCGCTTCACTATGTCTTGTATTTTTAAAATCACATCAGCGAAGTTAAGTGCAGCTATATAAATTATCCAGGTGTGTCCTTCCAGTGATGCTATTATTTTCTCGATCCCTGGTGGTCTTTGAGCACATTTTTACTAGTTTTCGTATTAGTTTTGTTCTTTTTACATACAGCTTCACTTCAGCTGTTGGTAAGAGGAACTTGTATGAATACAGCACAGGCCGTGACACAACCGAACAGGCGCAATAAAACAGCAGTTGCAATGCATACTTGTTTTTGTTAGTCATGTTCACAGAATATCATGGATCGCTTGACTTTGTCTTGTAAACAAAATCACAACATGTGCGGTTTCTATCTAATGCTATTGAGAGAGATATATTGTACTTCTATCTAATGATGTTGAAAGATAGAGAGATAAATATTATGGTTTCTATCTAATAATGTTGAGAGAAGGTGGGTGGGGTGCGGGGGAGAGATATATTGTGGTTGCTAGGTAATGATAGAGAAAGAGACAGACAGAGAGACATAGAAAGACAGAGAGCGAGAACATACAAAGAGAGAGAAGAGAGAGAGAGAGAGAGAGAGAGAGAGAGAGAGAGAGAAAGATTTTGTTGCAAATTGTGTTTCTTTCTTTTTTCTGTAAAATATTCCAATGCGCATTTAAGGCATTTGTACACAGATCATTTAAAACGCATATTTTCAAGCGTCTCTCGAGATAATTTGAAGATGTTTATTCGTGTACATTCTGTCCACTTCGTCATCTTTTCGCGTTTAATCATGTTAATGGTCAAACAATAATGGCGTCAAAGGATTATTTATTTTCGATTTAGGAAATGGTGCGACAGTTTCCGAGTGATTCGTGTATCCTTGGGGACTCTCGTAAGCGAGTTTAGATACAAGTACAACACACATATTTTGAAATGCAGTAACTTTATAAGCTATATTCAGTATATTTGCCGACGTTATATACATTTTGTATTAGAAGCATTTGACACTTCGGGCGATATTATTCGTAAAATATTCGTAAATTATTAGTAAAATACCACCTGTCGTAAAACACCCAGCTCCAGATTGGTTTACAGTATAACAAATTTTACACTTTCAATCATATGTTCAACCTAGTTCCACTGAATGGTAAGTTTTCAAATAACTTAATCCACGATGATCATGTTGAACATCACAAAATAGTAAGTAGCATGTGTTAATGAAACATATATCATCTTATGTGTACCCCTTCCTTATATTGCAACTAACAGACATGAGCAGTTTTTTCAGGATGACTTATGGAGAGCCAATGGAAGATGTTTATCTAGGTCATTCACGTAGTATCTATTGTTATTCTACATCAACACCATGACGGGTACTGGTTAGTTTCGGGTGACAGCTACTGAGAGTACACCACATAGATATATATGTTATATCTTGCTCTTATATCTGACTGTGGCTGGAGGAATGGGGCTTATGGGTTTTGCGACAAGTGTAGATCCAGATCAGCCTGTGCATCCGCACAGTCTGATCGGGATTTGCACTGTTTTCAATGCCATTAATGAAACACGCGCCATAAAGCAATACACATCGGTATCAGGCTACAGGAGTGTGATATTTGATCAGGAGCTACACTTGTTACAAGTCCCATTAGCCCCATTTCTTCAGTACAAAACTTTGTACGACTAAAGTGTTCGGAAGTGAAAATTTAAGCTGACCCATTGAGCTGACCCATTTGATCCGGGCCATTGGGAACTTGTTTATAGGCACTGAGACTACCATATGCCACCAGTTGGCCAATTATGCCATTCTGTCAAAATGTCAGCCCTCTTGACCAATTTGCAGGATCGCCAGTATGATGTCACCCATCATGAGACTTTTGGCAATTTCAGATATTATACAACTCAAAACCTTTCAGTGACTTATAATCAATTGTGAAACATTACATGTACAGTCATTCTGCATTCCGGAGGATCCAGGGGCACTTCGTACGACTAAAGTGTTCGTAAGTTGCAAATATGCATCGTCTGGAAATTTCAATAGTTGGCTTTACATTTATTGAGCATAATGTTCAATACATGTAAATCCAATAATTGTTTACAAGAAAACATTGTTAATGTGAAATTTACAGACTATCATGATTGTGCACTTACATTTTATGTAAACAACACGTGTACGATATTACGGAACCCCGCAGGGGATGTAGAATTATTCACTTTATTAAGTGTTAATTCGTGGGAGCGAATTGTTATATCGTGGGAACGAATTGTTAATTCGAGGGAACGAATTGTTATATAGTGGGAACGAATTGTTAATTCGAGGGAACGAATTGTTATACAGTGGGAACGAATTGTTAATTCAAGTGAACGAATTGTTAAATTGAGGGAACGAATTGTCATTTCGTGGGAACGAATTGTTAATTCGAGAGAACGAATTGTTAATTCGAGTGAACAAATTGTTATATCGAGGGAACGAAGTGTTAAATTGAGGGAAAGAATTGTTATTTCGTGGGGAAAAATTAATAAAAAAATACACGTCTCCGGCGGGGTCCCATACGATACCGCTAAGGCCATGCCATTCTTTTTCTCCTGAATAGCCAAAACCTGCTTACGTATCCGGTAAAAAAACAACAACAAAAAACGAGTGTGCAAAGGGTTCATGATTTTTTAACATAACTTTAAATTGCCGCTAAATAATAAGAACATGTTCTTATTAAACTTATTAAGTGTAAATTCATTAACGGATTTAAAACTTAGACAGGTCCCAAATCAATTTTTATATTACTTCACCAGTAAAATAGCATACATAGTTGTTTTTTTTCATAGAACCACTCTCAAAACCTACTCTTAGCAGAGGAATAATTTGCTATGGCCTAAACTATAAAGTGAATGGAAACCAAATAAGAAGACTTACATGTACAGGCAATCTGCGCTCCTGAGTATCCGGTATAACACGAGCACAAGCAGCTATTTTCTATTTAAGCAAAACGTGTACGATACAACTAAACTATAAAGTGAATGAAAACCAAATAAGAAGACTTACCTGTGCAGTCATTATCCATTCCGGAGTATCCGGGAAAACAAGAGCACCTGTAGTTATTGTATGTGTTCTTGCACTGCTGTGTGCATGTGTGCGTACCTTCCGAACACTCGTCTATATCTGGAGACAGACAATCACCGTTATCGTAGAAAAAGTGAAAGTGAATGGGTTTGACGTCCCAGCAACAGCTATATGTAAGGTCACATAGAGACGCCGGGATAAAAAAAGGCATACAATGAAGTGTGCATGTAAGAATTATGGCAACACAGATAATTTTCCGGCGAAAAAAAATAAAGTTAAGACCGGGGTAGCCCCTTCTTAAACTAGAGCTACTGTCTGTTTCAAGAAAACTGTCGGCTATATAAACAATGCAAAAACAATATTTCTTCCATAGTATTCAATTTTGTCAAAATTTCAGAATGAGCCTTCTATTTATTTCGTTAAATTTGGTCAAATATCGATTTTATTGCGAAACATTTATTTGTCTATGGAAATTTAACACGACGGAACTTGAAATGATATAGAGGAGCTAGGGAAGAGTCAAACAACGAAAACATTTGGAATTCGACCGCTAAATCTGGCTAGATAGCTTGGAAATTATCTAACTAAGAAAACGAAAGTTAATTTTGAAAATATGTCCAGTATATCCGAAATTCTAAATATGTCCCCATGTTAAATCCACATAGAAATCTTCACATAGTGAAGATGTCTGTGGCGATTTAACATGGGGAAATTGCTTTTTCGAAATAAAATCTATGTTGTACCAAATTTCATGAAATAAAAAGGAGGCTCATAAATGTTGCTTGAATTGAATTGTATCGAAACAAATTTTGTTATATATCCGTAACAATTGGGCAGGTTTCGTGAAACAGACAATAGAGCTAGTGAGCAGAGGTGCATGACCATCCAAGGCAGCGCCTGAACCAACAAACAAAAACGTGACATAAATCTTACGAATGGACGAACGGACGGATGGAAATACAAGAAGTATCTACCTCTCGACATACTCGGTATTCTGGGGGTGTAAATATGAATGGGCCAGTGGTCCCAACATGCTGAAATCTTACATTGAACACTGGTTTTCATATTTTTGTTTAATATTTCAACATACTGATATTTCGATTGCTATCAGACAAGGTGTATTGCTACTTCAAACAAAGCGCTCTTTCGGAATAGAACTGACTTACCTATACAATGAAGCTGATCGTCAATGTTGAGGCCGGACTGACAGACACACTTGTACGAGCCATTCGTGTTGTGGCAGTCCTTGTAGCGATGCGTGCATGGACTTTTGTCACACTCGTCAATGTCGCTGTTACATCTCGTTCCATTCCAGCCGGGATTACATGTACAGGTTCCGTTTACTTTATCACAGGTTTCAGTATTTGCAGTGACACACGTGCATGTTGTCGCACAATCTCTGCCAAAAGTGGCAATTCCATCACACTCTGCAAGACAATATGCGAAGACATGTATGTACATGTATTGAGATTTATTAAGCAAATATGTTCTACATTGGAAACCTAGTAATGGTTTTGAATTCACTGCCATAGTATAAATTGAAGGTTTTTCAGATGTTGTCCCATGAGACTTTAGCCATACCTTGACATACGCCATCCGCGGTCATAGAGTATCCGTCGTTACATTGACAAGAGAACGACCCATCGGAGTCCACACAACTGGAGAACGTTGGACAGTTGTGTATGCTCGTTATCTTGCATTCGTTAATGTTTGTACCACAGGTGGCGCCCTCCCAGCCATCATAACACGAGCACGTGCCGTTCACCGGATTACAGGACATCGTATTTGCCGTCGTACAGGCGCACGTCTGGCTACAGTCATCCCCATATGTTCCCTCCACACACACTGTGGGGAAATACATATAAACATCAGTACGTGTACGCTGGGCAAAATACAAAGTTCATGCGTTTTGCGGTGACATATTAACCATTTGACCACTACACACCACACACTAATTGTCGTCTGCTGTTGCTTTCATATATTGCATTATTTCGCAATAAAAGCATGGGTTGACAGCACTTCAGAATCATTTCCAATGGAAATGATTATGAAGTGCTGTAAAAACATGTTTTTGATGATAAAAATAGAAAATAAACAGCAGACGACAAAACATTAAGATAGCGGTGTAAGGGTTAAACAAGTCTGACACAACAAACAGCCGCTTAAGGATTTTCTTACTACTGTCTGGTTCACGAAACCTGCACAAAGTATACAACTATATAAACAATGCTAAAACAATACAAATTATTTGTGTATGGGAATTTAACATGGGGCAAAATGAGGTGGAGTAGCAGGAGTCAACAAAAGAAAAGTTTTGACTCTGAAACATGTTTAGATAGCTTGGAAATGATCTAAGAAAACAAAAAATATTTTTTGAAAATCGGTGCACTTTTTCTGAAATTATAAACATGTTCCCATTAACATGATTAAATCCCCATATACATGTATATGGGGAAATAACATGGGGGTTTGTTTTCGCAATAAAATCAATATTGAAACATATTTCACGAAATAAAAAGATCCATCATTCTTAAATTTTGATAACATTTTATATTATCAAAATATATATTGTTTTGCATTGTGGATATAGCCGTAACATTTGGGCAGGTTTCGTGTCGTTACTGCTTAACCCATTATTGGTCGAACACAATTATAGTAGCGAACATGTTCTCTATGCTATAAAACAAACGTGTTGGAAGCATCATAAGATTGTTCCGCCGAAGCTACCCACCCATGTGAATGTTATTACCACTCAGTTGAACCGTCTCGCTTGATTGGTAACAATGCATGTGTACACTTTGTATAGGTATCTTACCATGTGTACCGTGGTAGACTTACCCCTTAAAAGGTAAGAATCAAATATTGTCGCATGCTGAGTTTTCTTTTTAACAGATGTCAGAACAAGAACGTGTTCTGACAGCACAAAATGGAAAACAAAACCAGAGCAATTAAGCAGAGTCTTGTGGTCAAGTAATTTTACCTTGATATTGGACATGAAGGCCATATGGGTGTGATATGGCATGCACATATTGATGATGATAAGGAAGTATATGAAGTTTGAAGTCAATCGGACTTACTGTTGCAGAGATAATGGGTACCCAAAAACATTTACACAATCTTCCGGACGCACATTTCTAAGTAATTTGACCTTGACCTTGGACATGAAGGCAGAATGGGTGTGGTTCGGAATGAAAATATGGATGATCATAAGGAAGTTTATGAAGTTTTAAGTCAATCTGACTTACCATTGCAGAGATAATGGGTACCCAAACATTTGAACGCAAATCTTATGGATGGACGGACGGACGGATGGACGGAATGACAAACACTATATAGCCCTTGACATACTAGGGTATAATAAACGGCAGCCGACATAATTTAATTCAGCATTGTCAGGCCTCAACAAATTCTTAATTGTCTACTCATCCAGGTTAGATTTCAATTCATACATTCCTATATGTGTTAAAGGTACATGTCCACTCAGTAGTCACAAAGTGTTGTTTTATAGGAAATAAATAAGTGTGGCACTATTCCACCAGTTCTAAAAATGACGAGTGCCCGCTCTACAAATATATTCATTTAGTAATATTTATTTTACTGATAGTGACGAGCGACGGTATCAGGCTATTTTCATATGCAAATGAGGATGATATTTTTTAATTATTTATACTAATTAAATGCTTCACCTGGAAAAATAATATTTTAGGCAGATCATAAGGTATGATCATTGCACATCAAACAAGAGACGAGGTAAAGCCACGAAGGCCGGGTTTTCTTTAAGGCATAGACAATTGGATAAACTAATGCTGTTAATGTTATTATGACCATGATTGAAAGTGACAACTGTCAGTGGCCTAAGATGGAAAATGAAGCCAGTGATTGAGAAAATCTACATGCAGTTGCAGGCTAGCATACATGTATTAGTACAAGATGCGAGTGAACATCTGTGTTGTCTGATGAGTGTTGTCCACTTTAACATTGAAAATTGCTAAGTCGATTACGCTGAAAAAAATAAGTCAAGGTAAAAAAAGGTCACATGTTGGATAGTGTTGGATAGTGTTATGTGGTGGGCACCCGTTGATTATGAAGTTGTGCAAGTATGGTGGTACTAGGTAGTACAGGAACAGAGAAATGGACTAAACACAAAAACTTAACATAGAAAATGGCTAAGTCTATTACGTCGACAAAATAGGTCCGGGTAAAACAAAAGTCACAAGTTGGATGGTCGTATATGATGGACACCCATTGGTTATAAAGTTGTGCAAGTTTGGTGGTTCTATGAGGTACAGTAACATATATATTGACAAAACACGAAAACTTAACATTGTGGAAGCTGCAAAACCCGGCTAAAAATAAACACAGATAATAAATAGTAATGTCCGTTAACATTTTCAGGAAATACGGTTATTTCCCCTGATAACAGTGTGGAAATTTACATCTGACATAAAATGTATAATAATGCCAATCAATATGTGGGGTAATGGTGAATGAATGTATATTTTGCCAGCAAATATCTCAGATGGTGTCTCTTGTATTACGTGGACATTTACCGTTAATGTTTATGCCACACTGTCTCAGTCTTCAAATTAACACTTGTCTCGTCGCCCGTATTAGACAGTGAATTTCAATCTAGACTCTATATTGAAAATGCACTCTCCAATACGAGTGACAAGTGGATTTGTACAGGCCTGCAGGGTTAATGGGTTGAGTGTAATACAGGGTTTCCTTGTAAGTCGTGTATAGACTAGAGTCAGTTAACTAACCGAGACACGTCCTGCCGTCGACGCCTAGTTGGTAACCGTCCTGGTCACATTCACACGTAAACCCTCCTACAACGTCAGTACAGTTCTGGGAACATGGATCGACAGCACACTCGTCGATATCTGGGGACGGTAAGGACACAAGTTGACTTGTACAGTAACACCTCTTTGCTAAATATTAACTCATGCATTAAGACTTGTAGGTACCAAAATATAGGTTCATATACGTACATAATTATGTATGGCATTTCCTATCATGTGTTCAACAAGATTTTATCTTTTATAGTATTTTTCAAGAGATCCTGATATGCCCATTAAAAACTGGATACCCAGAACATAGCATAGCACATATTTTTAATGTATATTTTGTAATTCAGCTGGGGCCCGTTTCACTAAACTTCTTACGACTAAACTGTTCGTAGTGCAAATTTAGGATCGTGATGGATTTACATTTATTGAACATTTATTGAGCCTATTTTCAATAAATGTAAATCAAATAATTGTAATACAAGATTGAGAAAATAATGTTAATGTGAAATTTACAGACTATAATAATTTTGCAGTTGCGAACATTTTAGTCGTACGAAGTTTAGTGAAACTGGCCCCTGAAAACTATAATATCTGGTTTTAACATCACTCCTCACATATTACAAAACACCTCACTGCGGTGTGCCAGGCTTGCAATAGCAACTTTATTGGTACTGGGTGGATGAAATGCAATGCATTACTCATGCATCATTTTTAAACATGTGTAACAGCAATTAGCATGAACACTCCTCTGCTGATAAAACATTAATTTTATCACTGTAAAAATACTGCTTAACATAATTGATTATTCCATTATTAGAATAGGCGGGCCCAAGTAAAACCCCTTTGAGAGGAACCCTGTATCCATAACATGCACGATTTTGCTTCTTCCGGAATAAAATTAATGAATAAAAGCAAAATTTCAACAGTTATGTAGCCTATTTCACTAACATTGCAAAGTATGCTTACCTAGCAAAGTATACTTTGAGGGAGAAATTTTCAATTTATTGATCAATGTATTAATGTTTTATTATAATGAATGTATTACATTATCACAGCCATTTTGGCTGTGATAATGTAATAAGTTCAGTAAAATAATTCTGCATACTTTTAATCATCAAATATATACAGTCGTTAGTTCTATATGAAATAATGTATTTCGTGAAAAATAGCTGATTACTCCCTCAAAGTATACTTTGCTAGATAAGTATACTTTGCAATTTTGATGAAATCGGCTACTGAAGTTTATTGACGCATAAACTCTCTCCGTATGTACGGCCGGATGTGGCTACTCACGGCCAATTAAAATGTTCTGTCGACGCTCACATGTGTCCGGTGGTCCGAGACTACCACATGTTCAGAAGGACCACCTGAATTTCCAAACTGACTATATGGCAAGGTGTCCTTCAAACACCCTAGAAATTTAGAAAAAGCCCAGTAGCATCCTTATGTCTTGTAGATCGCCTACTCAAAACGTTAATATCAGCCCCTAGATTACGAACTCAGTACAATGTTTGGATTAAATCATGGGATCACACTGCAGAAACAATGAAAGTGAAGTTTTAACGTGCCAGCAACAGCTAAGTTGATATAGACACGGGCTCACGCTGCAGAAGCATCAATTGGCTGATCTGGGGCTATGTTTGGGGCATCGACAAACATCATAAGATGCTTTTCTTCAGTCAGTATACAACTAAATAAGAGAATGTGCACTGTGTCTTAATGGTGGATATGGTGAGATGTACGTACCAACACACAAGCCGCTTGTTGTATCATTTTCATATCCCGACAGACAGGTACATTCCGGGCTGTCAAGGAGGATCGCACACACAGAGTTGGCTCCACAATCCGTAGTCTGGGTAGCATTACATTCCGTGTCCGCTGAAAATTACATTAATATAATAGTTAAATATTGTAACCCTTAACCCATACAATAATTAATTAAATTTTGTCGTCTGCTTTTTATCCCATCGCCGATAGGCGAGAGGGGATATAACGTTAGTCCATGTACGTGCGTGTCTACGAGCGGGCATACGTTTCATTTGTAAATAACTTATGAAACGCTTCAATGCGTTTGATAATATTTGGCCACAATGTGTGTCTATGGGTATTGCTTTGTCTTGCATACGACCCATGTCTGACGGCCCATGGTCAAGGTCATTGATGAATTATGTTCGCCTTGTTTTTAAGGCAAATGCGTTAAATTTTTATTTCTCTATTCAACGTATTACCGCTTCACAAATTTTGATAATATTTGGCCACATTGTATGTATATGGATGGTGCTTTGTTTTGCATACGACCCATGTCCGACCGTCCAAGGTCAATGACACTCAGGACTAATGTTACATTTCATAATGAAGGCTGCCAGCGAGGATATTGGCTAAGTGATAGCGATGCCCTTGTTATGTTTATTTTCTATCTTACGGGATAAAACCATTGTTTTACAGAACATAAAACATTACCGTTTTAAATAATTTAAACATGAAAAACAGCAGACGACAATATTTGGTTCTCGCCTTACAAGGGTTAGCGCACAATGCTGAATTTTCTAGTCTAGTACCAAAAACTAATACAATAAAATAAATTGGTGTAGATATATATACATATCAAATGTGCTAGGGACTGCACAGGAATTATAACAGTTTACACACAATAAGTTGCAACATTAAGTAAATATTATTACATAATTGAAGCAAATGGTCTACTAGAGATTTTACTTACCAATACAAGTTTTCATGTCAGTACTGAGTAAGCGGTATCCGGTCGGACATGTACATCGGTAGCTGCCGACAGTGTTGGCACATCCTTGGCTACAGTCATTCTGGCTGCTGCACTCGTCTATATCTGCAAATCAGAGGTATACAGTGTGATTATAATCCTTATAAGTATGCATTCAGATCAAATCAGATGATGATGGAATTATTTATGTATCTATTACATGTAACTATGCTTGTATATGACATTCGCAAAAATCATGCATTTAGGAATGACATTTTGAAACAAATATCTGCAGCTGCATGTATAGCTGTCCACAGTAGTATTACACAGCTGCCTGTTGTCACGTAGAATAATGAATACCTGTACAAGTAGACCCGCTCTGTTGGAAACCAGGATTACAGCTGCAGGATAGCTGCCCACAGTATTGTTATAAAGCTGGCTGCAGTCAGGTAGAATAATGAATACCTGTACAAGTAGACTAGCTCTGTTGGAAACCAGGATTACAGCTACATGTATAGCTGCACACAGTATTGTTACACAGCTGACTGTAGTCAAATAGAATAATGAATACCTGTACAGGTAGACCCGCTCTGTTGGAAATCAGGATTACAGCTACATGTATAGCTGCACACAGTAGTGTTTACACAGCTGACTGTAGTCAAATAGTAGAATGAATACCTGTACAGGTAGACCCGCTCTGTTGGAAATCAGGATTACAGCTACATGTATAGCTGCACACAGTAGTGTTACACAGCTGACTGTAGTCAATTAGAATAATGAATACCCGTACAAGTAGACCCGCTCTGTTGGAAACCAGGATTACAGCTGCAGGTATAGCTGCCCACAGTATTGTTACACAGCTGGCTGTAGTCAAGTATAACTAGAAAATGTGGTCTATCGACGTACTTAGGGTCCCTATTTGAGAAACTGCTACAAAACCTTTGTAATAAATAAACAGACAGTTTGACGGACGTACTATCAGTAGCGAGAGTAATTATATACATGTGGAAGGATGTATCGTTTCTAAGTAATGCATGTGTGCAATACGAATATATTAGCTGATGGAAAACAGAAATGACAGGTGATTTGATAAACTGTTACAAAAACTTTCAAATAATGAATTTATTGAAACTTGGGCAAATTATTACCTATATATACAAGTATTAACATGATAAGTTTCAGTCGAAACAATGCACTGTGATCGGAAATATGACCCGATATATTTTTTGAAAAAGGTAGGCATCGCCTACCTTTTGTCGGTCGAAACCGACGCTGTCGGACAGATCAGACGAAAAATTATAATTGTCATAATTTTTTTATTAAATGTCGGATCTTCATGAAAATTGGCGAATTTTTTCTTTAGGAGTGTACGTAAGTATTTTCTAAAGGAAATTGGATATAAACATCCATTGTACGCTGAAATTAGATTAACAGTATTTGAGAAAAGGTAGGCAATGCCTACCCAGGGGTCGATTACGACCCCGTGTACCAGGCATCCCGGTGAAATTTTTTGATATTTTTTAGTTGATAAATGATCCAAAACATGTAAAAAAATCACGAAACCCCTGAAAAAAAACATCGATTTTTCCCGCCTGGACGCTAAACGTCTAAACCTGGACGCAGACAGACAGACAGACAGACAGACAGACAGACAGACAGACAGACAGACAGACAGACAGACAGACAGACAGACAGACAGACAGACAGACAGACAGACAGACAGACAGACAGACAGACAGACAGACAGACAGACAGACAGACAGACAGACAGACAGACAGACAGACAAACAGCTATATGGACGGATGGGCGGACGGACGGACGGACAGACAGACAGGGCGAAACCTATATGTCACTGCATAGCTGGCTGTAGTCAAGTAGACTAATGAATACCTGTACATGCAGACCCGCTCAGTTGGAAAACACGATTACAGCTGCAGGTATAGCTGCCCACAGTATTGTTGCACAGCTAGCCGTAGTCAAGTAGAATAAAGAATACCTGTCCAAGTAGAACCGCTCTGTTGGAAACCAGGATTACAGCTACAGGTATAGCTGCCCACAGTATTGTTACACAACTGGCTATAGTCAATTAGAATAATGAATACCTGTACATGTAGACCAGCTCTGTTGGAAACCATGATTACAGGTGCAGGTATAGGTGCCAACAGTAGTGATACACAGCTGGCTGTAGTCAAGTAGAATAACGAATACCTGTACACGTAGACCCACTCTGTTGGAAAACCAGGATTACAGCTGCAGGTATAGTTGCCCTCAGTATTGTTACAAAACTGGCTGTAGTCAAGTAGAATAATGAATACCTGTACATGTAGACCCGCTCTCTTGGAAACCAGGATTACAGGTGCAGTTTGTTTGTTTGTTTATTGTGCTTAACGGCCTATCAACAGCTAAGGTCATGTAAGGCCGGGCAAACGGGTTGAATCCCGTTTTAACCTGCTGTATTGTGGGGAAAATCCCAAAATCAGAACGAAATATTTACATCGAGAAAACATACATTCAGCCCTGAAATTAGAATAATCGGACCTGGTGCCAGGTCCATACCACACCAAGTCACTTGACCCCTTCCCATAGAATAAGATTACGAATAATCGCAATACTCACATAAGGGATATAACCAGATTCAACTGCCACATACAAAATGCCAAAGACGTATGTGAGGGCCAAACCAAGTCTCCAGTCGGCATTCCAATAAGGATGAACCCCGATCGTTAAATTACCCATCGCATGCTCCCACCATCACCCACGATTACATGTGCAGGTATAGGTGCCCACAGTAGTGATACACAAGCTGGCTGTAGTCAAGTATAATAATTAATACCTGTACACGTAGACCCGCTCTGTTGGAAAACCAGGATTACAGCTGCAGGTATAGCTGCCCTCAGTATTGTTACACACTTGGCTGTAGTCAAGTAGAATAATGAATACCTGTACATGATTACCCGCTATGTTGGAAACAATGAGTACACTCCCGCCTGCGATTCTCTTACCAAGAATTGCAATCCAGCGGTCCTTGAATTGCAATTCGTCCCCTCTGGAATTGTTGTCTAATTGAGGTCCAATCGCGGTCCTGTGTTTGCGGTCATTCTTTCGCGATACCGTTTGTGCGGTCATTCTTTCGCGGTCCAGTGTGTGCGGTCATTCTTTCGCGATACCGTTTGTGCGGTCATTATTCCGCTATTTGCGGTAAAAACTTACCGTATCATCGTATAGTACAGTTTGTTTACATTATACAAACGTACTATATGAATATTATACAAACATATATACGATATCCGTTCGTATATACGTACGGATATTGTATGAATATACAGTGGGGTCCTCGTGCTGTTAAAATATACCGATGCACCGGTTAATTTCGCATGTAAACATCCGTTTTTCATTTCGATCATCTGCCACAATTTGAAGTTTTTCAAAATAAATACATTTTCAGTTTTACGATACAGAAACAATTTAAAACTGAGGATTGTGAAGTACGGTATCACAGTGCATATACATGTGTGTTCAATACAGTAATTCATCAGTAATTCATCATTGTACTCCGCACCACCACCGGAGACACAACACAATGATCCCCCACACACACCAGCCATCTACATTTGGCGTCCTAAAAGTTCCGGTCTATATCCCACAGTGGGAACAATGTGTATCACCACCACCACCAGTTTTTGTCTATGACTACACTACACCCCCCCCCCCCCTCGACCACCACTTCTGTCTGTAACGCAGGATGACGTGGCCGACTGATCAAGTGCTAAACTAGTCCTGGTGCCATGGCCGACTGATCAAGTGATATACTAGTCCTGGTGCGATGGCCGACTGATCAAGCGCTATACTAGTCCTGGTGCGATGGCAGACTGATCAAGTTCTAAACTAGTCCTTGTGCGCTGGCCGACTGATCAAGTTCTAAACTAGTCCTGGTGCGCTGGCCGACTGATCAAGTTCTAAACTAGACATGGTGCGCTGGCCGACTGATCAAGTGATATACTAGTCCTGGTGCGCTGGCCGACTGATCAAGTTATAAACTAGTCCTGGTGCGCTGGCCGACTGATCAAGTGATATACTAGTCCTGGTGCGATGGCCGACTGATCAAGTGATATACTAGTCCTGGTGCGATGGCCGACTGATCAAGTGATATACTAGTCCTGGTGCGCTGGCCGACTGATCAAGTGATATACTAGTCCTGGTGCGATGGCCGACTGATCAAGTGATATACTAGTCCTGGTGCGCTGGCCGACTGATCAAGTTCTAAACTAGTCCTGGTGCGCTGGCCGACTGATCAAATGATATACTAGTCCTGGTGCGATGGCCGACTGATCAAGTTCTAAACTAGTCCTTGTGCGCTGGCCGACTGATCAAGTTCTAAACTAGTCCTGGTGCGATGGCCGACTGATCAAGCGCTAGACTAGTCCTGGTGAGATGGTCAACTGATCAAGTTCTAAACTAGTCCTGTTGCGATTGCCGGCTGATCAAGTTCTAAACTAGTGTGGAGCGATGGCCGACTGATCAAATCGCATGCCATAATAACTAGAGGGCCATGGCCTGCATTTCGTGCCCGCCGAGGCATTTGATAGTACAAAATCTTTTTTATTGCAACAAAGCTTTAGCCCGTTGACGTAAAACATGCCGCACCCGCCGAGGCTTTGATAGTATACCCCAAAACTAAAAAAACACATTAACTAAAAACATTATCCTGAATGCACACCAATGTGCCGACTATATCGCTCTGTCTGCAAGCGGGCCAACAAAAACTTTAAGGGTAATTTCAAAGTAATTTGACTGTGACATTGGGCACATATAAATAGTAATGAAAATATGGATGACAAATACACAGTATGTGAAGTTTCGAGTGAATTGGTGAAGCGGTTTCAGAGATATAGTGTTCTTGAAGGTGCATGCCCTCTCGGTAGGCACAACATGTTCTTTATATCAGGGACATCATCTGAGACATTTTCCGGCAAAATAAATATTAATTCACCATTAATACACATATTTATTGGCATTATTATACATTATATATCAGACGTAAATTTCCACACCGCTATCAGGGGCGATAACCGTGTTTCCTTAAAATGTTACCAAGACATTACTATTTATTTTTTGATGTGCAATGATCATACTTTATAATCTGTCAAAAACATTATTTTTCAGGGGATCACATTTAATTAGTATAAGTAATTAAAAAATATCATGCCCCATTTGCCTATGAAAATAGCCTGATATCACCGCGTGTCACTATCAGTGAAATAAACATTACTAAATGATTATGTCCATATAACGGGCACTCGTAATGTTTAGAACTGGTGGAATAGTGACAAAATTATACACCTTTAATTAGCATACATAATTTTTGTTTGTTTGTTTGTTTATTAGTGTTTAACGGCCTATCAACAGCTAAGGTCATGTAAGGCCAGGAACACGGGTTCGATCCCATTTTAACCTGCTGCATTGGGGGGGGGGGGGGGGGGGGGGGGGGGGAAATCCCAAAATCAGAACGGATTATTTACATCGAGAACAAATATATTCAGCCCTGAAATTAGAATATCCTGACCTGGTGGCAGGGCATGAATAATTAAAAAATATCATGCCTCATTTGAATATGAAAATAGCTTGATACCACCGCTAGTCATTATCAGTAAAATAAATATTACTAAATGATTATATATGGATAGCGGGCACACATAATTTTTAGAACTGGTGGAATAGTGACACAATTATACACTTATTTAATTGCTATAAAGAACAGTTTGTGCCTACTGAGTGGGCATGTACCTTTAAAACCTTTAACCTTAAATAAAAAAAATTTAACCAGACGCACGAAGTGACGTACATATGGATGTACGTACGTATGTAGGCCAATGTGATAACTATATCGCACTGTCCACATGCAGGCATGGATGATGATAAACACACATGTGAAGTGAATTGGCGAAGCTGTTTCTGAGATACAGTGTTCTTAAAACCTTTAACTTACGGTAAATAAAAACCAGATGGCCATGGCCCGCATGTCGAGCCCACCGAGGCATTTGATGGTCTCGGAGTATATTTATTTGAAATTTGAATTAAGGTATGTAAAAGCTTTAACGCAAATTTGAAAGTCATTTGACCGTGATCTTGGACATGTGGGTCGCATGCGTGGGCTATAATATGAAAATATGGATGATAATACAAAATTATCTGAAGTTTGAAGCAAATCTGAGTAAGTGTTGTGGAGATATAAGGTATGCAAATACTTTAACACAAATTTCAAAGTCATTTGACTTTGACCTTGGGGCACAGGGGCCGCATGAGTGGGACACAGAATGAATATATGGATGATGACTAATAAGCATTTGATGTTTCAAGTCAATGTGACTTAGGATATGGTATTTAAAAACATACACCGATTTCGGACGGACTGACGCACGGACTGATGCACGGACGTCATCAGCAAGCAGGCTCGGCAATACAACTACGAATGGATGTCAATGCGCAGACTATATCGCACTGTCCGCAGGCGGTCGCGACAAAAATTGTCCAACCCCTTTTTAAAGGTGCATGCCCACTCAGTAGGCTAAAAATGCTCTTTATGGGAATTAAATAAGTGTATAATTGTCACTATTCCACTAGTTATAAACATTATGAGTGCCCGCTATACAGATATAATCATTTGGTAATATTTATTTTTCTGATAGTGACGCGCGGTGGTATCGGTATTTTCATGTGCAAATGGGGCATGATATTTTAGTTATTTATACTAATTAAATGCATCAACTGAATTTTTTTTTTACAGATTATAAAGTATGATCATTGCACATCAAAAAATAAATACAATGAATAAATAGTAATGTCGGTTAACATTTTAAGAAACACGGTTATCGTCCCTGATATCAATGTGGAAATTTTCTTCCGATATAAAATGTATAATAATGCCAAACAATACGTGGATAATGGTAAATGATTGTTTATCTGGCCAGAAACTGTCTCCGATGATGTCTCTGACATAAAGAACATTTCGTGCCTACTGAGTGGGCATGTACCTTTAACGGTAGCTCCGCACTGTCCCGTGAGACCTATGCATGTGCTAAGTTTCATAAAAAATATTGCAAAGGGTGTTTGCGTTATGCGCCGGACAAATCAGTGTGCGAAAAAACAAAGGGAGATAACTAAACTAGAAAATGTGTTCATAGAACACGGATACCCCACATATCGCTTTGATAGTTAACAAGGCAAAATTCCAGTGTCCAAAAGAGAGAGATAATCCATGACACGGGGTTCGAATCCAAAATCTAAATAAACTTTCCGCATCTGCTCATCATAAGGAAGCTACATATCAAAGTTCAGTGCTGTAGATATTACAAAAGTTTTACGAGTTACAAGTCAAAATTTTCAAATTCTAATTAAAAAATGGGGAGATAATCCATGACTCGGTGGTCGAATCAAAATAAACTTTGCAAATCTACTCATCATAAGGAAGCTACATACCAAGTTTCAGGTGTGTAGCTATTAGGGTTTAAAAGTTTTACGAGCTACAAGCCAAAATTGGAAAATTCTAACTTGAAAAGGGGGAGATAATCCATGACCATGGGGTCGAATCAAACATACATGTACCAAGTTTCAGGTCTGTAGCTATTACGGTTTAAAAGTTTTACGAGTACTAGGTTGGTGACGGACGGAAGAACGGACAAGGGTAACACTAAATGCCCCCTCCACTAAAGTTGTCATATACAAGTAACTTACCTTAATTCATCAGTTACACATCAGACGATGAATGAAACTTAGTTCTGGTGTAGAATATTAAAGTTATTCATTATGTTCAATAGTGCTGCTTTGACATGACGTGAAATTAAAACATACATGACATGATCTGGAAGAATAACCACAGACCAAGCACGCATATTCAGAATCACGTCTGTCGGTTCTTATCCAGCTCCGATTTCTGTCACCTGTCCACAAAATCCAGAATCCAACATTGTCGCAAATTTAATCCTCTATGTTGGTGTACGTTAGAACAAAATGTCACTTAGTATATTATCCAATGCCGGTTGTAATCTCATATTTCTCTAAATAAATGCGTCCAACAATCTCTGTAGCTGTTATCGTGATAAAAAATGTTAAAGGTTCTGTCAGTGCCTCACATATATTGACCTTAATATCCACCATTTTGATTCCAAGTACCAGAATAATGATGTTTCCATGCGCCGTCGTAGTGTTATCTGTCAGATTCCGTTGTTTATTTGATCAAATTGATGGACGAATTTGTGTCCGCTAATGTCGCCAAGAGCATAATCTGTGACGTTGAGTGTAATAATTTGGCATAACTTCTAGCTTGTGAATTTTTGGTTGAATGAAGTGATCACTACGGTGAATAAGTGTGTATTTGTGCCTGGTTTGCTCAGTATGTAGAGCGATGGTGTGGTAAACCAGAGATCCCCGGTTCGATTCCGGGCTGATGCGCATCTTTCTCACCCTGTGACATTTAGCGCCCAACGTAGTTGCGGGAATTAACTCTGCAGAATACTCCCGCATCGTCCGTACCGAGTGTTATGGGGCTCTCCGTAGGTTTCCCCTGCAAAGTACCAAATCACATCTGATTTGCACTTAAACTGTTAATTGCGACATATTTTCTGTATTTTTCAATTGAAAGAAATGTCAGTATTATACTTATTCATTTCTGTGTAATAAGTAAAAAAACATATGTCACAATTAACAGCTAAAGTGCGAATGAGATCCGATTCGGTACTCTGCAGGAAAAACCTATGGAGCACCGTAACTCTGGGTACGGACGATAATTCAGTATTCTGCAGTTAATAGACGCAACTACTCCCAACGTGGACTCGTGACTGATGAATAAATGTTCCACAAATATGGAATTCTAGGTGGAAATATTTCTGCCCAGAGACAATTGTTGCCCAACGAAGGACCGCAACTGATAAATACTCCCAAAATTGTACCCAAACATATGGAATTCGGAGACAAAAATTAAACATGGAATTCGAGGACGAATTTCAATTTGGCGGAGAAGAATGTCACAGTACGCAACTGACTATGGGGATGAAGTGTGTATGCTCTGTGCCTTGTTAGCTTGCTCGGTAGAGCCATGGGCATGGTACGGTAAACATGAGGTCCCTGGTTCGATTCCGGGCCGTTATTTATCTTTCTCACTCTGTGACACAAGTAAACCGTTCTATTTTAAAGAAATGGCTATCACCGGAATAAATATTATTTTCACAAAATTTGATTCGGGCCAATAGAAATCAAAAGCCAGAACAGAACGTTTGCAGTAATAGAATTCTAATTCCAAAATAAAAAAAATTTTATGATCAGGTTTCGAAAATTAAAATATGCTTTTCTTTTAAAATTATTATCAATATGTTCACCATGTTATTATGGTTAAATATATGCAATTCACAGTCTCCTTGCAGCTTGAAATTGAAAGACATTATGAAAAGTTGTGTTGATCTCAGAAATTGTCATGTCGACTATAGGATCGCGTCGAAATAATGTTAAACTAATAGGAAAACGTAATTTGATACCGACGAAAAAGCAAACAAAACGCAAAATTGATGCTTAGCTTTGTCATATTATACCGTAGACCACACATTATAATTTGATTTTATATGAAAATAAATATATTGTGAGTATGGTGGTGTCTATTAATTTGTTCTTCATATTCGGAACGGCAGTGACGATATTTTGTTTTGTCCAAGAAATTGTCAAGGTCAATGTTTCACTGTTTGTCTCGCAATAACCCGCCTATTTATATTTCCGCACCAAAAAAACAGATCACCAATACCGCTGACTTTCTAGTCACTTTGAATTAGATAGATGGGATAAAATTTTGGATTGGAACACGTATACGTTTGTCAACTTTTTCATTGCCGCATTGGTCAATTGGTCAAGCAGAGCGGTCCGCTGGTTTGACCGCAGAGCGCAGCGTAAAGCGGTCATTCTTTCGCAGTTTAAAGAAAAAAAGGAGCGTAAACTGCAATTAAAAGCGGAGCGCAGCGCTAACTGCGCTATAAGTATTGCAATTCCGCAACCAACTCTTTGGACCGCAGTCACATGATTGCAGTCCGATTGCGGTCCAATTGCAATTAATGGGAACGCGAATTGCAATCCTGCGCTCCAGGAATTGCAATTCGCCTGGTAAGAGAACCACATGCCACTTTGTACAGCTGCAGGTATAGCTGTCAACAGTAGTGTTACATAGCTAGCTGTAGTCAAGTAGAATAATGAATACCTGTACAAGTAGACCAGCTTTGTTGGAAACCAGGAATACAGCTGCAGGTATAGCTCTATTAGCTGCCAACAGTATTGTTACATAGCTAGCTGTAGTCATGTATAATAATGAATACCTGTACAAGCAGACCCGCTATAGGATTACAGGTGCAGGTATAGGTGACCAAAGTAGTGTTACACAGCTGGCTGCAGTCAAGTAGAATAATGAATACCTGTACAAGCTAGTAGACCCGTTCTGTTGCAAACCAGGATTACAGCTGCAGGTATAGCTGCCCATCGTATTGTTACACAGCTGGCTGTAGTCAAGTATAATAATGAATACCTGTACAAGCAGACCCGCTCCGTTGGAAACCAGGATTACAGGTGCAGGTATAGGTGACCAAAGTAGTGTTACACAGCTGGATGCAGTCAAGTAGAAAAATAAATACCTGTACAAGTAGACCCGTTCTGTTGGAAACCAGGATGACAGCTGCAGCTATAGCTGCCCATAGCATTGTTACACAACTGGCTGCAGTCGTTCAGGGTCGTGCTTGAACACTCATCAATATCTGGGAATAAAAATAACATTTGTATAACAGGTGCAATTGAATGTATATGAAGTACTGTTTGTCATACAACACATACCATGTTGAGCCATTCGAAGTATTTTATAGTGGTGTTGCAACTTGTTGACACTGATTTCATTAAAAAGTGATTTGACTTTGACATGGACAGGTATGTTGTTTCTCGCAAGCCGGCTCAACATAAATGTGAAAATAGAAATGATTACTGCCACAGCAGCAACTAATTTCTAGTTTAATTAGAGACAGGACCTTAGTTTCAAGTCCAATCTGAAAGACCATTGCAAGATACAAGTGCCCAAGTATTCGCCCATCAGTGTATACCCAGTTAATTATAAACATAAAGTCATTGATACATTTAGTGCGAGTGCTTTCCCAATAACTCATTCTATCATTGTATACCTAATGAAGAACAAAAGAAAGAATATCGTGACATTCTGTGTTGTAACTTGTGCATTCCCCATTACTGAGTGTGTACCAAGTGAGAGCACAGACAAGTGATTGATCTGCGAATATCGACACATTCCGTACACTGTGTAATGTAGCAGTTAGTCATTGAAATGCCATGAAAGAGAACAGCACTGATCTGGGGATATCAACGCAGTCCATACACTGTGCAGCAGTTAGTCATTGATTGCCCTGAAAGAGCACTGCACTGATCTGGGGATATCAACGCATTCCGTACACTGTGCAGCAGTTAGTCATTGATCGCCCTGAAAGAGCACACTACTGATCTGGGGATATCGACACATTCCA
>JAQRGA010002527.1:0-10902 GCA_029237695.1 Conchocele bisecta
GCTAGATTGTCAGCTGAGATTGTATTTATGATAATAATGTATGATACCTTGGCAAGATTAGCGCAGATGTTTGTGTACATGATGAAAATGGTGTAAATTGTCTTGATATAAGTTGAATGGATAATCAACAATACTTCTATGGCAATTTGAAAATGAATATGATAGACATGGCTGTGTCGCTACACTGGTTGTATAGACAATATATCCACTTTCTCGTAACACATCTCATTCTCAGCATATTTTACATGTTACTACAAAAGTAGGCTTATTGAGTTTGCAGCCAGCATAGCCAGACCGATCAGGGCCTACACTGTTGAGCCTGTGAATGACTCTAACCGCATCTAACAATAATATCAGTCTATACTAGAATGCTAAATGATCAGAAAATACACTGATCAAAACTCAATAAGCCCCCTTTTGTCGTGGCAAGTCAAATATCTCCATCAAGTGGCACTAAACCACATATTGGGTGAATATCAAAATATCGATCAGGACTAGTCTATTACGCTGACATGATATTAACCAATTAATTAATTATTCATTATACATGCAATCACTGCCGTTTGTTACGTCATTAAATAGTACACCTGTTGACTGATATAGATTTCTGTCTTATTACATTATTTACATTTCCACCTATCAAACATTTGAGAAAAGAATCCCTATTTTCTTTATTTCATCTCAAAAGTATATGTTATTACCACTCATTTGAACGATCTCAACGAGACGGTTCCAATGAGTGGTAACAACATATAGCTTAATTAAGAAATAAACAATTTATTTTCAAGAAATATTGTATCTCTAAACTGAAATGGGTTAATGTTTTACTGTTCCCATAGCTACGTTATGTTTTCACAGTATAAGCAGCATGTCATCTTGCCAATTAGTGTGGTTGGTCGTAAGTACGCGAAGGGTACTTTCAACGGGGTTCATCCTTACTGGAATGCCGACCTACACGGTTTGGCCCTCATGTATATTTTCGGCCTTCTAATACTTGAGAGCTAAATCCTGTTATACCCCATTAGAAATTTAAGATTAGTGCTGATCATATTATATTACTTTTGGGGTTGGCGCTAAGTGACTCCGGTGTGAAATGGACCTGGCACCAGGTCAGGATATTCTAATTTCAGGGTTGAATATATATACATTCTGTAAATACTCAGTTCTGATTTTGGGAATTTCCCTCATTATTGACAGGTTAAATACGGGATTGTCCAATCCGTTGGCCCGGCCTTATATAATCAATCAATCTTGCCTTAGGGACCTTACAACATTTGTGACCATGGTATACCCAGATTAGATTGCACAATTCAGCTGGGTCAGTTTGTTTATTGGTGTTTAACAGCCTATCAACAGCTATGGTCATGTAAGGCCGGGTAAACAGGTTCAATCCCGTTTTAGCCAGCTGGGTCAGAAGTCAGTTGAATAATATTTTTTTATTCATCAAACTAATATTTTCGACTAACTTTGTACACGTGATGATCAGTGTATACAATGGTCACAAATGCTGTATGATCCCTTTCACCATCTGACAGCCATATGTGATGCAGTTGTTGTTGTTGTTTATCGAGTTAAGGGTTTCCCGACACGGTGGCCTGGATTACCCGCGGATTTCTCCGCAAAGTTTGCTGTGTTCCTGGGTAGAACCAGTACTAGTAGCGAAAAGTGAATTTTGTGAATTTTGAACCTGTGCAATCTGGGTAGAACCAGTTCGCGGGCTTAGGGCCCCAGAGACAAATGTGCAAATTGGATTACTGCTGGCGGCCACCAATTTGGTGACCTAATTTCGCGCAGTAATCCGATGTGATGCAGCTAACCATGAGCATATATATACAGAGCTCCAGATAAGGTGCGTATTTGCATATTCTACACACTTATGTTGGCAGAATATATAACCCAGATTAAGAGTTTCTCAGTCCAGAACTATTATACTCATTTCCTATATATAACTCAATTCCAAGTTATAAGTGCACGCATGCATCATGGCAAAACAGTAGTCGCGACAAACGGTGCGAACACTGTACTCATGCGCTGCCGCACATGCCGAAACATGTCTATTGTCCGTACGTTGTATACCTCTACGCAGCACATATGACCCCGGATCCACATAGCGCGGATGTATCAATTACCAGATTACACGGCCACACATTACACACCACGCTTAGCAGCCACTTCCAACCTAGGGCCGCAATATTCAGCGCGGCCGGGCCGCGATATAAACCTGTCCAAGGATTCTTCCCGCCACAGAGGAGATCCGTCAACATCATCAGCAAAGAGCAAACGTATAATTAACGAAGCCTGCAGAAATCCGCCAAGATCGACCGCAAATTAGCACATCCAATAGAGGTATTTAGCCATTCCACCATTTAGGCCTTTATAAACAAAATGGAACGCTATAGTACGTAGAACGCAATTATAACTAGCAGTAGCATGCTTTTATAAATATGTGCGTACGTACATGTAGAACGCAAATCCAACACGCATGCTGTCTTGTCTACACATGCATGGGCAAATCGTATTTCCAAAAGCGGAAGGCGAGATCGAGATCGCAAATACGCGAGATTGTAACGTAAAAAAAATATACCGCCGTACCCACAGTAGTTCTATGTGATAGAACGGCTGCAAATCTATTTTTGCAATCTGTTATTCTCTTTATTTGCACACCGTTCTATCCCTAAAGGCCAAAAACCGTTAGCAAAGTTCCGCCATGAATCGAGGGCGGAACGTATTCATCAAGTTTTTTAACTATTTTAGCCACAAATTGCTAAACCCATTTGTAATCCTGTTCTAGAAACCTTATTTAACAATATTACTGCTTACCGTGGCAAAATCGGCATGTATTTTGATCTTAAAACGTGGATTATAACAGCAAGGTACAAGAAATACAAATCTAGGTCACCCATTTACGAGCTATTTACATATTTTGATCACGTGAAGATAAGGTCATGTGTATTTTGCGAATTATTTAAACGAAATGAATATTACCGTAATTTGAAAATAGGCACTGCCTGCCTATCAACGGGCAAAAATATGTGATAACTGTTCATTGTATTACTGTAGGTTTGAAACTAGACTAACATGCCATGTCTCTATATCATGTTTAACTTCTATTTTTCATTATCTGACTTTTTTCATTTATTATTTTCTTTGCTATAGTAAACGGTAGTGAAAGCCATAGTGCTATGTCTAGTTTGAAACATACCACATTTTATTCGGATTTATTGGTTGCTTGTTGTTGGTTCTTTCAACAAACACAGCACATGCTGTGGGGCTCCAGATAAGGAATTGGAAAGTTGGTACTTACTGCTACGCTATACTTGTGAACAACTAAATTAGGTATTTAAAATGTCCTCTTTTTAAAAAAAAACACACACCTCATATTTTGTTTATTGGGTATTTCAATATGTTTTGTAAAATAATTAATTGATAAAGTTGAAAATAATTTCTAAAGTGAAGTTCCATGCCAACTTTTACTAAAGATGATTTGTAGGTTCAGATTGAGGCAGATAATTGATTGTTTTGCACGCTTTCTTCATATCAATACACTGTAGGCTGATGGGACATATGGTACTGTAGTTGTTGTTTTTTCACGTCACGGTGGGTTATCATGACTGGCATACATTGATACATGTACCATGCCAAAAGTTCTGATATAATAACTTCAGAAATACCACAGTACACCCACAGCTATATTTTCATTTGATTACAGTAAAATGTTTCATTTGATTATTAAAATAAATATTTTGTAAATTCCGCTTACATGGTCAATTTGATTATTTCAATAAATAATTTAATTTTTAAAACTTACCACGATCTCTGATGCATGTCTGAATGTTCACAATTGTCAATAGTTTATGATTGTCGTCTTCATACACGAGGAAACTTATTTAGTTAGTTATAATTCACAATAGTTTGTTGACATTTACTGTATGTGTTGAATGCAACCACCATCTTTGCTGGTTCTGCTTGTCTTGGCTCGTGTCTGGTCGGAGCTTTCCTTCTACATAATCTAGCCAATCACTGGCAAAACCTATAAATAGGAGTGCAAACTTGTAAGGCCCTAAAATGTTATCCTATTACTCACCGACGATATTACCCATGGTCCGTTAATCGTTAGATATGATGATTTGAATGTGATTCTGGCATTATGAATATTAATATTGAGTGTAAATATGACAATGCCAATATCCCATTACCCTACCTACTTTTTCCCCATTGCGATGTGATTCCCGACCCATGCTTCGTGATCCCCGGCTGTGTGACTCCCACCCTAACTTCGTGCCCCCCTCCCACCCCCGTTATCTGATCCCCATCCCATCGTCATGGGCCGAGTCCTAGCTGTTGTGTGTACTCCCTCCCACCCCTGCTGTCTGATTCCCGATCCCCGATTCGTGCACCCCTGCTGTGTGACTCCCCGCCCTAGCTTTGTGACCCTCCCCATCCTTGCTGATTGATCCCCCGCTCATTATTCGTGCCCACCTACTGTGTGACTCCCCACCATCGCTTCGTGTCCCCATCCCAGCCCCGCTGGGTGACTCCCACACCCGGTCGTGATTCCCGCTGTATGACTCCAACCCAACATTATTTCCCCTCCCCCAGCTTCGTGAGTCCCGCTGTGTGACTCCCCACCCTAGCTTCGTGCTCACTCCCACCCTTTATGTATCTGTCTGTGCCAACAGGAAAGCATTGGACAAGTTTCCTCATGATTGTTTGTAATAATTGTAAAATACATACAGTTTTTAAACTAATGTGCATGACAGCCAAGTATATGCATTTATAATTAATTGACAGTCATTGAGTGAAATATGCTGACAGTATAGGGTACCTATGTACATCTATTAGTTGCTCAAAATGTTACCCTGATTTACATGTACGATCAGTAGTAGATCTATAGTGCGGTCCACAGCATTCTCCTGCACAGTAGTCTGGAGCATAATCAGTGTTCAGTTTCCACAACTATATCAGAGGGTGATGGTGTAAATAGGCACACGCGCATAATGAACGGAGCTAATTGTGACCATAGATATTCAGGAAAATGGAGAGAACTGTAACTTTCATATTCCGTAGATTAGCCAATTTACACCATCAGCAATCATATGTACATTCTTTCAACTAATTGGAAAACAAACACATTCCAATTAACACTGAACATTTACGTTCACCACAGGCACCTTTGTTTGTGAATTTGTGATTTTGTTTTCAAGACATAGTCAAGCGATCCATGATAATCAGTGGACATGACTAACAGAAACAAGAAAACATTGCAAGTGCGGTTTTATCGCACCTGTTCAGTTGTGTTCCGGACTGTGCTATATTCACAGTCAAAATGTGCTCAAAGACCATCAGGGATGGAGAAAATAACTCAATAATTTTCAACAACTTCCGGTATTTTACAACCTGCCAAATTGGCGATTAATTGCGCAATTAATTGATTGGTCGAAATGGACCAATCAATTATTGTCTTTCGTGTTTCAAGGGTCATATATAGGTTAATCCTACAAACCGCTATATAAGCGCTGTTCGTGCTATGTACCTGGTCAGCTTATTGCAGACTAATACAGTGATCACATCACTTCAGACCTCTCTCTCTTTCTTGCTCACTCGCTCGTACCCGGTAGGTTTCGTCCGCAAACTCGCTCATTATTCGGTCGCAAAATACCTTTTCCACATAATATATTCATTTTTCTCACTCGTGTTACTTGCCCTAACGCATTATATTTTGTGTTGTCTTCTTGTGTAAATAAATTGCTATTGAGCTAAACTATCGACAATTTATATATACGAACGCTTACGGTTTGGTGAAATTATTCTTCCAGAAACGTGTTTTATTACGTTTCTGGGTGGATTTTTTCATCCTACTGACTTATCAATAAACCGTCAGCCTTTACGAACCTTACGATTACGGCCTATCATGGTAGGTCCCTAAAAGCGGCCTTGAACAACCGAAGTACTCGTTCCCCCCACCACGCGAACCTACTACAGTACCATTGATACATGTAGCATAACATCATGATAAAGCTACAAATTTGTAAATTTAGTTTCATACACCAACGTCGCCCGCTATACATGTAGGTAGTGCCTGTTTCATATTGTTGTTGTTATCTTACTAGTAGCTTTCCACGCGCTTTCATTTAAAATCTAAATGAATTTGTTTCGTTAAAATTTAGATTTTTCTTTTTGTATTTATCCAAAATGGCAGGAGCTGGAAGTTTTGAAGACACCGGTTTCAATTTAAATCATTTATTCTATTAAGATCTACATCTACCAGGAAAGGATACTTCCATTAACACTTCAGATTTATGGTTTTATGAAATAGAGTAAGTTTTGGAGGTGGCAGTGGCATATTTTGAAATGGCAAAAATGCTAATGGGTTTTCATACCGATGAACAAAACTCAGCAACAACAACACACACAAAGTTGCTGAGATTTTGTCACACAGAACTATACCCACAGGTGACCGTATCCACAGGAAATGTTGAATATCCCCCACCCACTTTAATTCATGTAGTATAACTATACAGATTGAATACAATGGAATTATTTTAGTAGCCCTGTGACCGTATCGGGATAAGATTTCCATCAAGATCAGTTCCAAAAAAAAAAGAATCCCATTTATCTATATCTTTTCAAGGTTTATTAGTGACATTTTTCCTGGACATCACTGAGGTGACATTTGTTTTTATTTATAATCACCGATTCTGACGAATAAATTACCGAATACCCCAATAATACTATACACAATATGTGACATGAAAAACTATAATTCATGTTACATTTCCAACTTTGTTTTTCCTTTCCATCCACTAAAATTTAGCTCTAACGGCCATGTTGCTTTCGATGCATTCGGGAAATACCCCGACTATCTATCAACGGTTTTCATTGGGTGGAACATGTCGGGTGTTTTGGCCAGCCAATAAAAACCATTGACACAAACTGGAGCTCTCCGTCCGTCTTCGTAAACAACAACATGGCGATCTTCATGCAGAAAATGAACAAAATAACTAAATTTCAGCGTGAAGCATTTACATGCAGCTTAGATAGCATGTTTTATTGATGGTAAGAGTCGATACATATTCTTGGTCATTGATTGTAGGCTGTCTGGATGTTCAGACATCGACAGAATGTAATATTTGTTCAGAAACGTTGGAATTTTTCTCGAACAAATGTCACCTCAGTGATTAGACATAGCACTATGGCTTTCACTACCGTTACAGCCATATACCTCAAAGATACCTACTGTAGCGACTTGATTTCAAGATTTGAAATTTGTCGATTATTGTCAAAATACGTGTCTAATGGTGCTAAACCAGCAGTGCAAAGCCAGAAATTATATTAAATAGCCTGTATGAGTTACAATGGGTGACTTGCCTATTAAAATAAAGTGTTTATCGCTCCTTTTGTCCGACTACATAAAGTGTACAAAGTTTACACGCTACTGTCGCCATTTTGCCCGCTAACCCCAAAGGTCAAGGTCACTGACTTAGAAATTTCCGTGTTTTGAAAAGTTAATGCTCGGTTTAATGTATTACAACTTCTGTTTCCCTTGATGGAATGCTTCGGTATACATCAACACTGTGGTGTAACCATCTCACACAGAGGGAGCCCATGTGACCTTGACCTAGTTTTCATGGTTCATTGACCTACTTTTCACATGCATTCAACGTTAAGTTTTTGCGCTTAGCTCTGTTTCTAAAACTTAACGCTCAGGTTAATTCATTGTAACTTCTGTTTCCCTCAATGGAATGCTTTAATATTCCATATATGCATTTGTAACAACATCCCGCATCATTCTATAGAAAGCCCATTGTGCCCGCTAACCCCAAAGGTCAAGGTCACTGACTTAAATTTCCGTATTTGGAAAAGTTAACACTCAGTTTATGCTTTAATATTCCATACATGCATTTGTAACAACATCCCGCATCATTCTACAGAAAGCCCATGGTGACCGCAAACCCCAAAGGTCAAGGTCGCCGACTAGAGAAATTTCCGTGTTTGGAAAAGTTAACGCTCAGTTTATGCTTTAATATTCAGTACATGCATTTGTAACAACATCCCGCATCATTCTACAGAAAGCCCATGGTGCCCGCTAACCCCGAAGGTCAAGGTCACTGACTTAGAAATTTCCGTATTTGGAAAAGTTAATGTTCAGTTTATGGTTTAATATTCCATACATGCATTTGTAACAACATCCCGCATCATCCTACAGAAAGCCCATGGTGCCCGCAAACCCCAAAGGTCAAGGTCGCTGACTTAGAAATTTCCGTGTTTGGAAAAGTTAACGCTCAGTTTTAACGCTCAGTTTATGCTTTAATATGCCATACATGCATTTGTAACAACATTCCGCATCATTCTACAGAAAGCCCATGGTGCCCTCTAACCCCAAAGGTCAAGGTCACTGAATTAGAAATTTCCGTATTTGGAAAAGTTAACGCTCAGTTTATGCTCTAATATTCCATATAATATGCATTTGTAACAACATCCCGCATCATTCTACAGAAAGCCCATGGTGCCCGCTAAACCCAAAGGTGAAGGTCACTGACTTAGAAATTTCCGTGTTTGGAAAAGTTAACGCTCAGTTTATGCTTTAATATTCGATACATGCATTTGTAACAACATCCCGCATCCTTTTACAGAAAGCTCATGATGCCCGCTAACGCCAAAGGTCAAGGTTACTGACTTAGAGAAATTTTCGTGTTTGGAAAAGTTAACGCTCAGTTTATGCTTTAATATTCCATATATATGCATTTGTAACAACATCCCGCATCATTCTACAGAAAGCCCATGGTGCCCGCTAAACCCAAAGGTCAAGGTCACTGACTTAGAAATTTCCGTGTTTGAAAAAGTTAACGCTCAGTTTATGCTTTGATATTCCATATATGCATTTGTAACAACATCCCGCATCATTCTACAGAAAGCCCATGTTGCTCGCCAATCCCAAAGGTCAAGGTCACTGAATTAGAAATTTTCGTGTTTGGAAAAGTTAACGCTCAGTTTATGCTTTAATATTCGATACATGCATTTGTAACAACATCCCGCATCATTTTACAGAAAGCTCATGATGCCCGCTATAACGCCAAAGGTCAAGGTCACTGACTTAGAGAAATTTTCGTGTTTGGAAAAGTTAACGCTCAGTTTATGCTTTAATATTCCATACATGCATTTGTCACAACATCCCGCATCATTCTACAGAAAGCACATGTTGCTCGCTAACCCCAAAGGTCAAGGTCACTGAATTAAAAATTTCCGTGTTTGGAAAAGTTAACGCTCAGTTTATGCTTTAATATTCCATACATGCATTTGTAACAACATCCCGCATCATTCTACAGAAAGCCCATGGTGCCCGCAAACCCAAAGGTCAAGGTCACTGACTTAGAAATTTCCGTGTTTGGAAAAGTTAACGCTCAGTTTATGCTACAGTACAGCTCGGGCGGAAAAAACAAAATCCTCGCGTCGTGCTGGTCGGTACTGATGACGGAATTGCTATTGTCACGCGCGTCGTGACGAAATTTCTGACATTCGTCGCGGACAGGATTGTTGGTCCGCGACGGACAATCCAATACGTCCGCCACAGATCGTCACGAATGTTTATAGCGCGTTCGTGCCGATCCGGCACGGAATAATACCTGTACAGTGGTAATTTTCCGATCGTCATTTAACCCTCACAATGCTGAATTAAACTTTGTCGTCTGCTGATTAGTTTGCATTTTTCTCATCAAAAACATAGTTTTACAGCCCTTTAGAACCATTTCTAATGGAAATGCTTCTAAAGTGCAGTTGATCTATGTTTTTATTGAGAAATATATAAAACAGTGCAAATTCTATCACTGTTACTACTTTATACATCGACAAAATGACTCTGCAATATGCGAAGAATCTCTGTGCAGTGGCGTAGCCAGTGCCTCTAAAACATCGAGGCAATAACATTGGTCCTTGTCGACGTAGCGTAGCATGGTATGGGGGTCCTGGGCATCCCCACTCCACACGATTTTGTTTTGCAAATCTACGTCGCATTTCCAGCGTTCTGACATAACCCAAACTTCTAAGTCATTTGGCCTTGACCTTAGGGCACAGGGGCCACATGAGTGGGACATATAATGAATATATGAATGATGACTAATAAGCATATGAAGTTTCAAGTCAATGTGACTTAGGACTGCAGAGATAAAAGGTATTTAAAAACTTTAATGCAGATTTCAGACGGACGAACACACTGACGCACGCACGCAGGACATCTGAAATCGTAACACTGATTTGTTGAATCACATTCAATCTAACCAACACTAAAGCACACTAAAGCACACTAAAGCACACATTCCGCGGAAATAGAGACGATTCTCATCTGCTACCAAATCTGTTTTTATTAAGGAATAAAATGAATATAAAAGCATCAATATTTATTCTATCAACATATATTTTGACAACACATAAGAATTACTCGTCTTAGGAGATGATGACAATCGTTTTAGTAGACCATTCTCGTGTGCTGTCAAAATAGTTTTATTATGAAATTAAAAATATGAAAAGAACTATTTATATTTCATACAAAAACAGGTTTTGACAAAATTTGATAATCATCTTAGGAGACGAAGTGAGACGATTATCATGTGCACAGTGTAGTCAAAACCTGTTTTGTTAAGAATAAGTCGCGTTTTCGTTTGGCGCTCTCGTGACCGCGCATCGCGTTTTTGCTATCTCAACCAATGCCGAAAACGCGAGATTCTAACATGTCCCTAACAGGACACATACACATCGACTAAGGAGACGATTCTCATGTGCTGCTAAAACACGTTTTCTGTTTGAAACAACACGTTTTCTGTTTGAAACCGTGACACTGATTGGTTGAAATCACATCCAAATCCAGAATCCAACTATCCGCATTAAAACATAACAAACACATAATTT
>JAQRGA010002529.1:0-13741 GCA_029237695.1 Conchocele bisecta
AAAGTGCAGGTCTTTAGACCAGGCGTGGCCGTTGTGGACGATGAGTTTTGCTTTTCGATAACTTTGGGTACCACGTCGCTGGTACTTCCCACTGTTGTAGATGTCCCCACCGGCAATGTCCTTCAAGACGACCGCCCGCTGGAGAATGCTTTCTTTAAGATCAGCCACGTCGTCAACTGTGGCACCCGGTACTTTCAGTCCTCCCACTGCTGGATTTCCTGTCGCCTCGTGGTAGTGAGCCCCTGGCCCCTCAAGGCACTTTCAAAATGTTCCACCACTCTCTGGGCAACGCAGTTGAGGTCGCCATTTTTTAGCGGAGCAAGGTTGGCAGGATCTGGGTTTTTTATTGGATACAGCTCATAGACAACAGCGGTAACGGGGTAGGCATTCTGGTAGTATTGTCTATCGATCCCGCTCAGAGCGCCCGGCTTTGTGTCACTGCTAATGTTTACAACGCCTTGGCCCTTACGCCTTTCTTTTTTCACGGGATCAAATTTGTCTTCGACCACCCAATCTCCCTCATTCCGTTCTCGTAAATACTTGAGTTTCAGAATGTATTCCCCCTGTTCTTGGAGAAGGCTCGATGCCCTATCGTCTGTCATCGTACCATCTATGGACACGCGGCCCGCTTTGATATCTACTACTTTCGGTTCACCAACTCCCAACTCCAATCGCGAATTGGGAGTTGGAGACGGGTCTTCTGCCTCAAATCGCCATGTTGAGAAGACAGCTGCGGCGCCATCGACTTCAAACTCGTCCTTGGCGTCGTTCAGAATCTCAACCCACGGTTCATCGGATGGAAGCCGCACAAGGGGAGGGGCCTGTGTGTCCAGGTCGATAAATGTTTGATCTTCTGGGGTGGTTTCATACATTTCCGCAATAATCTCTTCGATCAAGTCATCCATTTTATGAGTATAACTTATAGTTTTCTTATCTTTAATAGGGTGTAAGTTGTGGTTTTATTCTAATTAATTTTGTGAAAATTATTATAACAAAATGTATAACAGATTGCTGTATATACTGTGCATAACCAATGGATTTCTTATCTCTAATAGGGTGTAAGTTGTGGTTTTCTTAAAATTAATTAATTATTTAGCTCGTCCAACAAGACGGGCTTTTAATTAATTTTATAATTAATTTTCTCATATTATGACAAATTATGACAAATTATGACAACATTGGGCATGAAATAGGGATGGCAGGCTCGATGAAGAACGAAAAGGAAAAGGATAACAAAATAGGGACTGAAATGGGTCTGGGAGGCTAGATGGACGCAGAAAAGGGTAAGAATAACCAAATAGAGCGGCTGAAATAAGGATGAGATGCTCGAGGTAGGCTGGCGCGGCTTCCACCGGTTTTGTTACTCGCCCTCCCTGCTGCTATCCTACACTAACTTCTCAATACTTTTGCCAATCGCTTAAATATTTATACACATGATACATATGAACATGCCCTACACACTCCACCAGCCAGTACTTCGACCTTGACCTTTGACCTTCACCTTTTCTACTTTAAATGTTTACTTAGCACTTTGGGACAAATCTACGTGCACGTTTCTCAATCCTACAATAACTTCTGAATACTTTTGCCAATCGCTTAAATAGTTATACACATGATACATATGAACATGCCTTACACACTCCACCACCCATTACTTCGACCTTCACCTTTGACCTTCACCTTTTCCACTTTAATTGTTTACTTGCCACTTTGGGACAAATCTACGTGCGCGTTTCTCAATCCTACACTAACTTTCACACACGCATTGCTCCAATGGTCCTCTACCGCCCTGTGACAAATCCACATTCGTCCTGCTCCCGCTAAGCACAGGGCCAAGGTCACAGACTTGGTGCGTTTGAAACCTTAACATTCAGTTAAATGGCTTATAATTTGTGTTTCCTTGCTCGGATCTGCTTCACATTTCACACACGCATTGCTACAATGGTCCTCTACCGCCCTGTGACAAATTCACATTCGTCCCGCCCCCACTAAGCCCAGGGTCAAGGTGCGTTCAAAACCTTAACGCTCGGGTAAATGGATTATAATCAAATATGCCTCGTTTTCTTTGGCTGCCAGCGGGGGCATTCGTGTGCCGACAGGCCACATTTCTAGTAAACAATGTCATACAGTTTAACAGACACTTGATTCCGTGTATGTCTTATATCAGTAGCCGATTTCACAAACATTTCCAAGCATACTTATCAAGCTAAGTATACCTTGAGGGAGTAATTATTTATTTTCCCCAAAATAACTACTGCATATATTTGATGATTAAAAGTATGCGGCATTTTATACTGAATTTATTACATTATCACAGCCAAAATGGCTGTGATATTGTTATAAATTCAGTATAATAAAATTTAAATCCTTAAATTCAAAATTTCTCCCTGAAAGTGTACTTTGAAATTCTGGTGAAACAGGCTACATGTCAACGTAATCGTTTCTCACCATGGAAAACAAGACCTTAATACTTGAACTGAATAGTGAAATTCGGAAAAAAAAGTACCTTCAAGTTTTATTATACCCCCACAAACAAAGTTTGAGGGGGTATATTGGAGTCATTATAAACACACAAACAAAGTTTGAGGGGGTATATAGGAGTCAGCTTGTCGGTCGGTCTGTCGGTCTGTCGGTCTGTCTGTTGGAAATTCCCTTCCGCTCTATATCTTCTACACCCATGCATGGATTATCAAATGGCTTGGCACAAATGTTTCTCATGATGAGAAGGTTGTTGCGATCAATAACCATGCACCTACGTCCTAGGTCAAGGTCACAATTGAAGGTCAAAGGTCAACCATATCGAAATTCCCTTCCGCTCTATATCTTCTACACCGATGTATGGATTATCAAATGGCTTGGCACAAATGTTTCTCATGAGAAGGTGTGTCGCGATCAATAACCACGCACCTACGTACAAGGTCAAGGTCACAGTTCAAGGTCAAAGGTCAAACCTATCGAAATTCCCTTCCGCTCTATATCTTCTACACCTATGCATGGATTATCAAATGGCTTGGCACAAGGTGTGTCACAATCAATAACTACGCACCTACGTCCAAGGTCAAGGTCACAGTTGAAGGTTTTCATTGAACACGTACGCAGGTAAAAGGTCAATGTCACACATCTCTAAGGCCAGCATTAAATAATGATCATGAAATTTGTATTCAAACCTATAAAACTCTTCTAATGTTAAGATATTTGTAAGTCCAACTCTTTGTGAGGGTATTATAATCACTCATGTGATAGTTCTCGTTTTAATTGACGCATTTAATGTACATACACTAGCAGTTGTTACGTATCACACATCATGCGCGCAGTCCGTTGATTCATTTCACTCGTTTGCAGTAAATCATGTTGAAAGCGTATTCAATGAAAATGTGAATTTTGCACACGTCATTCTGTCAATCTCAGTAGTTCAGAGTTGCGGGCAATAACTGCAAAGTTCCCGTACCATCCGTATTTCTTACGGACGATACAGGAGTTTTTCAGAATTACTGTCCACAACTAACTAGATCTAGGTCTGAAAAATAAAATTGAGAACAAGAAACAAGAACTGATATAAAGGAAAGATAACTCGATATACAACACTACTGTCTGTTTGAAAAATATGTAAGTACTTTTTCATCAATAATAAACAAGTCACCCTCCCCAATTTATTTTATTTGATGACTTTCCTTCATATATTGATTGTATTACGATACAACTATTTTGCTATGGGAATTTAACATTTTAGCCATTTTTCATGTGTGGACCGATTTTCAAAATACAACGTTTGTTTTCTTAATTACATAATTTCCAAGTTATCTAGCCAGGTTTCGGAGTCAATTTCCATTTTATTTTTGTTTTTTGTTACTCCTCCCCCATTCCTCCCCCACCTCCTCCGGCTGTTGTGTTCCCCATGTTAAATTCCCATAGGAAAATGTTCTTTTCGCTATTAAATCAATATTTGATGGAATTTCATCAAAGAACAATTTTTTGGGCAATTAATTGCAACTAAACACTAACCAAACAGCAAAGTGCCCAGTAAACAAAACCGACGTTGTGTACAAATGTATGCATGGGCATTACTCGATGATTATAAACAATGTCATACAGTTTAACAGACACTTGATTCCGTGTATGTCTTATATCAGTAGCCGATTTCACAAACATTTCCAAGCATACTTATCTAGCTAAGTATACCTTGAGGGAGTAATCATTTATTTTCCCCAAAATAACTACTGCATATATTTGATGATTAAAAGTATGCAGCATTTTATACTGAATTTATTACATTATCACAGCCAAAATGGCTGTGATAATGTAATAAATTCAGTATAATCAAATATAAATCCTTAAATTCAAAATTTCTCCCTGAAAGTGTACTTAGCATGATAAGTATACTTTGCAATTCTGGTGAAACAGGCTACATGTCAATGTGATCATTTCTCACCATGGAAAACAATACCTTAATACTTGAACTGAATAGTGAAATTCGAAAAACAAAGTCATTTCATTTCACTCGTTTGCAGTAAATCATGTTGAAAGCGTATTCAATGAAAATGTGAATTTTGCACACGTCATTCTGTCAATCTCAGTAGTTCAGAGTTGCGGGCAATAAATGCCAAGTTCCCGTACCATCCGTATTTCTTACGGACGATACAGGATTTTTTCAGAATTACTGTCCACAACTAACTAGATCTAGGTCTGAAAAATAAAATTGAGAACAAGAAACAAATGAACTGATATAAAGGAAAGATAACTCGATATGCAACACTACTGTCTGTTTGAAAAATATTTAAATGTAAGTACTTTTTCATCAATAATAAACAAGTCACCCTCCCCAATTTATTTTATTTGATGACTTTCAGTCATATATTGATTGTATTACGATACAACTATTTTGCTATGGGAATTTAACATGAGGGCTAAATATAGATTTGTTTAGCCATTTTTCATTTGTGGACCGATTTTCAAAATCCAACGTTTGTTTTCTTAATTACATAATTTCCAAGTTATCTAGCCAGGTTTCGGAGTCAATTTCCATTTTATTTTTGTTTTTTGTTACTCCTCCCCCACTCCTCCACCACCTCCTCCGGCTGTTGTGTTCCCCATGTTAAATTCCCATAGGAAAATGTTCTTTTCGCTATTAAATCAATATTTGATGGAATTTCATCAAAGAACAATTTTTTGGGTGGGTGACTTTTTTGTCATTGGTGAAAAAGCATTTACATCTAAATATTTTTAGATTGAATGGAAAACGTGGAACAGACAGTAATAACATGGAACGCGTTCGTCCGTGATCGAAGAGCGGCTCCAACGCTGCACAAAGATGCACCCTACATCCAGGGAATATTGCAATCAAGCTAATATTTTAGTGTGCAGTATGTGCCCTTTCTATGTGATAGCAATGTACATATCCCGTCCTTGCAGCTAACTGTGAAGACGCCCCATCGGTTACGGCGGCCAGCAGCACCAATGACGGCTCCGTGGCCACGTACTCGTGTGACGGCGACTACGCACAGACGGGCGGCGTGCTCACCTGGGACTGTGTGTCCAACGTGTGGATTGGTGGGGACGAGTTGGTTTGTGAACGTAAGTGCCGATTTAACATCATCCCTTAGATGATGCATAACTGGCAAATATAGAATTGATAGAGAATTGATGACACATCAGACCAGCCATGTTTCCTTGAACTTTAGAAGATGTGCGATATCTCATGAAATATATTTACATATTTTACGATATTGTCCGTAAATGATGTTCAGTTCTCTGTTGGGGAAATGTTCACAGTAAATGCGGAACAGAAATCCGCATTTCAGGGCTCCAGATAAGGAATTAATAATTGATTAGTTTCACTCCATCATTTCTGAAGCAATTGTGTATTTCAAAATTTTAATTGGGTAAAATAAAATCACACTACTGTTTACACATCAACAGACAGAACTTGTTGAATAGTTTGCTTCGAAATGAAAACATGTCTTGTCATTTCATTAGAATTGTCTCCTTGGACCACGTTACGCAAATGAAAGCAAAATGGCTGTGATAATGTAATAAATTCAGTATAATAAAATTTAAATCCTTAAATTCAAAATTTTTCCCTGAAAGTGTACTTAGCATGATAAGTATACTTTGCAATTCTGGTGAAACAGGCTACATGTCAACGTGATCATTTCTCACCATGGAAAGCAATACCTTAATACTTGAACTGTATAGTGAAATTCGGAAAACAAAGTACCTTCAAGTTTTATTTCAATTGACGCATTTAATTTATACACTAGCAGTTGTTACGTATCACACATCATGCGCGCAGTCCTTTGATTCATTTCACTCGTTTGCAGTAAATCATGTTGAAAGTGTATTCAATGAAAATGTGAATTTTGCACACGTCATTCTGTCAATCTCAGTAGTTCAGAGTTGCGGGAATTTAACATGAGGACTAAACATAGATTCGTATGCCCCCGCTACCGAAAGGTACGGGGGCAAATAGTGTTACCGGCGTCCGTCCGTACGTCCGTCCCGTCCGTCCGTATGTCCGTCCCGTCCGTCCGTCCGTCCTGATATTACCATATTCTTTAGTAACTTCTACATGGCTTCACATATTATGTCAATATTTATACACGTGATACATATGAACATGCCTTACACATTCAACCCCCCAGTACTTCGACCTTGACCTTTGGCCTTAACCTTTTCCACTTTAAATGTTTGCTTGGCACTTTGGGACAAATATGCGTGCACGTTTCTCAATCCTACACTAACTTCTCAATACTTTTGCCAATCGCTTAAATATTTATACACATGATACATATGAACATGCCCTACACACTCCACCACCCAGTACTTCGACCTTGACCTTTGGCCTTGACCTTTTCCACTTTAAATGTTTGCTTGGCACTTTGTGACAAATCTACGTGCACGTTTCAACAATCCTACAATAACTTCTCAATACTTTTGCCAATCGCTTAAATATTTATACACATGATACATATGAACATGCCTTACACACTCCACCACCCATTACTTCGACCTTCACCTTTGACCTTCACCTTTTCCACTTTAATTGTTTACTTGCCACTTTGGGACAAATCTACGTGCGCGTTTCTCAATCCTACACTAACTTTCACACACGCATTGCTCCAATGGTCCTCTACCGCCCTGTGACAAATCCACATTCGCCCTGACCCCGCTAAGCACAGGGTCAATGTCACATACTTGGTGCGTTTGAAACGTTAACATTCAGTTAAATGGCTTATAATTTGTGTTTCCTTGCTCGGATCTGCTTCACATTTCACACACGCATTGCTACAATGGTCCTCTACCGCCCTGTAACAAATCCACATCCGTCCCGCCCCCACTAAGCCCAGGGTCAAGGTGCGTTCAAAACCTTAACGCTCGGGTAAATGGCTTATAATCAAATATGCCTCGTTTTCTTTGGCTGCCAGCGGGGGCATTCGTGTGCCGACAGGCCACATTTCTAGTTTAAGCCATTTTTCATTTGTGGACCGATTTTCAAAATTCAACGTTTGTTTTCTTAATTATACTGAGCAAAACTAGAAACGTCCCTCCATGTTTAAGGAAAGATTCATCAAAAACCAAAAGGGTTACTTTTAAAAATCAAAATGGAAAAACAAGTTCATTCATTTCTGTATCAAAGCCAATAAATTGCATTAGATATCTTGTTAAATATTCGAGAGATAACCGGCCAAGGGCGGTAGGGGTCAAAATCAAAAATCACAAAAACTCAGAAATGTGTTACTTAATGTTTAGAGATGGAATTTCAATAAGTAATGTGGCAAATTCAGTAAATCTCGTTAGTACCGAGTGTGGCCACCATTTGCATGAATGCAGCATGCAATGATCTACGCCGCATCGACGTGACGTAACGCAATACCAGTGCGTTGGGCAAATTCCTCCATTCCCGTTGTAACGCCCGTGTAAGATCGCGAACATTGTCAATCTGATGGTTAGCTCGTGCTTTGCGGCCCAGCTCATCCCATATGTGCTCAATGGGATTGAGATCCGGCGAGACCGCGGGCCATGGCATGACGTCGACGTTGTTTTGCTGTAAGTATTGAGTGGTCGACCCTGGCTTACGTGAGGGCGGGCATTGTCGTGCATCAATGTCACACCAGGACCATGCTGACGGTATAAATGGTAAGGCATGTGCATTTAGCACATCTGCAACATAACGTTGTGCATTGATGTTGCCCTGTACAACAACCAAATCTGTCTTCCGGTTTCCCATGATCCCACCCCAGACCATTACGCTCCTCCCCCAAACCTGTTCTTCTCAACAATGCAACAATCGGTGAATCTTTCATTTTTACGCCTGTATACCCGTAATCTTCCGTCAGCATGACTAACTGTGAACCGAGATTCATCGGTGAACAAAACTCGGTTCCAGTCAGCCCTTCTCCAGTTCAGATGACGTCGCGCCCATAACAGTCTGGCAGCACGGTGACGTTGTGTCATTATCTGACCAGTGTACGGGCGGCGTGCCCGGATTGGTTGGGCGTTACGACGTAACCGGTTGCGAATGGTCTGCCCTGAGACACCGTATCGCCTAGCAGTGACTGTGGCTGCCAATCGACGTTGACGTAAGTGCGTCAACGTAATGTAACGATCGGCTCTAGCCGTCGTTACACGAGGCCTACCAGATCGCTGCCGGTCGTGAACAGCCCCAGTCTGCTGGTACCGGGCTGCAAGACGATCAATCGTCTTCCGACAGCAACCAAACCGAGGCGCGACCGCCCTGGCGGCCATCCCACCCGCAAGCATCCCAATTGCCTGATTTCGCTCGTTTTCGGAATGCCGTGGCATATCGGAAAACAGTGAAAAATTAAAAAAGTTTTTTAATTTTCCGAATAGCCCCTATCGCATGAATGGTACGACATGAACTGAATCACCTTATCGATGATAAGTATAGCGTGCACGTGCAAAAAAGTGGAAATCAACGTTCCGGTCACTGGCCGCTATGTAAACCGTGTGTATCGGCTAAACTCTACACGATCGTATTCTGAACATCGCCACGGTTTAAAATACATGTACTTTGAACATGTGGTACATACATAGACAGAGCTACACCGGCTATAAAACAGGGACGTTTCTAGTTTTGTTGAGTATACATCATTTCCAAGTTATCTAGCCAGGTTTCGGAGTCAATTTCCATTTTATTTTTGTTTTTTGTTACTCCTCCCCCACTCCTCCACTACCTCTTCCGGCTGTTTTGTTCCGCATGTTAAATTCGCATAGGAAAATGTTCTTTTCGCTATTAAATCAATATTTGATGGAATTTCATCAAAGAACAATTTTTTGAGTGGTTGACTTTTTTGTCATTGGTGAAAAAGCATTTACATCTAAATATTTTTTAGATTTAATGGAAAACGTGGAACAGACAGTAATAACATGGAACGCGTTCGTCCGTGATCGAAGAGCGGCTCCAACGCTGCACAAAGATGCACCCTACATCCAGGGAATATTGCAATCAAGCTAATATTTTAGTGTGCAGTATGTGCCCTTTCTATGTGATAGCAATGTACATATCCCGTCCTTGCTGCTAACTGTGAAGACGCCCCGTCGGTTACGGCGGCCAGCAGCACCAATGACGGCTCCGTGGCCATGTACTCGTGTGTCGGCGACTACGCACAGACGGGCGGCGTGCTCACCTGGGGCTGTGTGTCCAAGGTGTGGATTGGTGGGGACGAGTTGGTTTGTGAACGTAAGTGCCGATTTAACATCATCCCTTAGATGATGCATAACTGGCAAATATAGAATTGATAGAGAATTGATGACACATCAGACCAGCCATGTTTCCTTGCACTTTAGAAGATGTGCGATATCTCATGAAATATATTTACATATTTTACGATATTGTCCGTAAATGATGTTGAGTTCTCTGTTGGGGAAATGTTCACAGTAAATGCGGAACAGAAATCCGCATTTCAGGGCTCCAGATAAGGAATTAATAATTGATTAGTTTCACTCCATCATTTCTGAAGCAATTGTGTATTTCAAAATTTTAATTGGGTAAAATAAAATCACACTACTGTTTACACATCAACAGACAGAACTTGTTGAATAGTTTGCTTCGAAATGAAAACATGTCTTGTCATTTCATTAGAATTGTCTCCTTGGAGACAATGCTAATGAAATACCAAGATGTGTTTTGATGACAAATAAGAAAAAAATGCATTATTTGTTGTCTGTTTATTGTTTTCTGCAGCATGAGAAAGGTACCATAATTTTTTTATTGCTTTTTGGTACTCGCTACTTCTGATTTCAATTGGGTTTTTGACAATTGTATTTGGGTATTTAAGCAAATACGCAGCTTATCCGGAACTCTGGCATTTGCTATGAAAATTTGGTTACAGTTTCTGTAAAAATTTGTCATAAAAATTCGCACATGTTCGTAGGTACAAAATCACATAGCTCGTCTCATATAATGATATTGTCGGTAATGAAGGATATGTATGTGAGGTGACGTATTACTGGGTTAATGTTTGAGTTGTATATATATTTCAGACACCTGTACCGATGTGCCCGCTATAACCAACACTAACTACGTCGTGCAACCAAGTGGTGACCCCATAGTGACGGGTGCTGTGGCCACGTATACCTGTATCAATGGCTATTCGTTACTGTCCGCACAGGACAACGATCTCCTGTGTGACGCTGACGGGCTGTGGGTCGGCACAAATCCAGAATGTACAGGTGGGAGATAGTAGCTAGTAACGGACCACGTTACGCAAATAAAAGCAAGCAATCTGGGGCCCGTTTCACTAAACTTCGTACGACTAAAATGTTCGTAAGTGCAAATTTAGGATATTCTGGAAAATTAAATTGATAGATTTAAATTTTTGAGCATATACTCCAAAATGGCTGTGATAATGTAATAAATTCAGTATAATAAAAATTAATAAATTTATCCTAAAATTTCTCCCTCAAAGTATACTTTGCTAGAAAAGTATACTTTGCAATGTTGGCGAAATAGGCTACGACTTACGTTCTCTGGGATGCTTATACTAGCTATTGTACCGTGCTTATTCGTTCGTATATTTTTCTAATTCACAGCCGCAATGAACTGTCATAACATACCGACACATATCGTCATAACACCTAAGTATGTATTTAAATAATAACCTTAAGTTTGTTTGTTAAGCTAACTGTGAGGACGCCCCGTCGGTGGCGGCGGCCAGCAGCACCAATGACGGCTCCGTGGCCACGTACTCGTGTGACGGCGACTACGCACAGACGGGCGGCGTGCTCACCTGGGACTGTGCCACAAAGTCGTGGATTAGTGGCAGCCAAATTGTTTGCGAACGTAAGTGAAATGAAGATGAGATGTGCTGGGCATAACTTGTGGTATGTCACGACAAAGTAGTCTGAACGCATGTATAGGTGCGAGATTTCTTTCGAGCAATTGCAACTAATCACTAACCAAACAGCAAAGTGCCCAGTAAACAAAACCGACGTTGTGTACAAATGTATGCATGGGCATTACTCGATGATTATAAACAATGTCATACAGTTTAACAGACACTTGATTCCGTGTATGTCTTATATCAGTAGCCGATTTCACAAACATTTCCAAGCATACTTATCTAGCTAAGTATACTTTGAGGGAGTAATCATTTATTTTCCCCAATATACATTATTTCATATAGAAATAACTACTGCATATATTTGATGATTAAAAGTATGCAGCATTTTATACTGAATTTATTACATTATCACAGCCAAAATGGCTGTGATAATGTAATACATTCAGTATAATAAAATTTAAATCCTTAAATTCAAAATTTCTCCCTGAAAGTGTACTTAGCATGATAAGTATACTTTGCAATTCTGGTGAAACAGGCTACATGTCAACTTGATCGTTTCTCACCATGGAAAACAAGACCTTAATACTTGAACTGAATAATGAAATTCGGAAAACAAAGTACCGTTTGCCCCTCTCACCCGCACCACTGACTCGTACTGTTGAACATCGTGCTTCAAGATGTAAACGTCGACCTGCCGTTAACCCCCCCCCCCCCCACCACTGACTCGTACTTTGAACATCGTGCTCCAAGATGTAAATATCGACCGGCAGTTTGCCCCCATCCCCACCACTGACTCGTACTGTTGAACATCGTGCTCCAAAATGTAAACGTCGACCTGCCATTAACCCCCACCACACCACTGACTCGTACCACAGGTGGAAGACTTGGACGTAGGATTCAATAAATGGCGCATTTGACAAACGTTACCCCACCCACTCATTTCCTTACAATATACAGTATAGCCTTTCAATGTGGGCAAGAGCTTGGTACAATGCCCTAGACAGGCTTAGTGCTGGGCTCGCTCAAACACCACACGTTTCAAATTTTTTGTTGACTTACGCATCTGGCAAATAATAAATGCCTTAGGTCCCCAAATATATTCACTTTAAACATCTGTGTTTTATAGTATATTGTTAGTTACACACGTTTTAGCTACCAACGTTACAGAGAAATATCTCTTTCCGAAAGAATCCCACACACACATCACCACCTGATTGGCTGTAGTATTTGTAACTCTCCAGTTTAGTGTTTCTCGTGACGTCATTATTGATCATTCTGCGAATATAACAAAGGAAATCCGAAAGTAAAGTTCACGGAAGGTTATTTCAAAATGTTGGGACGCAAACCAAAATAAACGCATGTTTTAGATCATTCAAGGTTAGTGAATGACACTTATTAGTGACAATTTGTAACATCGGATTTACTGATGTTTATTTCAGTGAGTCACGTCAATATGTTGAGACTTTAATGGGATTTCAGCCAGTTTTACACGTAATTTATGCTTCCACAGCCCACAAAAATGAGGTGTTAGAGTCAACTGACATTAATGACAGATATGTGTTGCTATTTTAAAGTAGGTTTAGTTGTATGATGGTGGGTCTAGTTTTCGGGGTATTAACAAGTTCATCAACTAGCGGGTTATACAGTTGTTTCTGTCAAAATGTTCCGGGTTTATACGTGTACAAAGTGTTGTGCGTTGCGTATCCGTGGAGTTTCCGTTAGTTGCGTTTCAAACCGTGTGTCGTCTACTGTAATACGTTTCGGCCATGCGTTGCGTTTCCCCACTCTTGCGCATGCGCGAAAGTCGAACAAACCGTGTTCAATGCATTGAGTTTCAAAAGCGTGTAATCCGTGTACAACGGTTGTAACGTATACAACGGTTGTAAACAACGTATTGAGTTTTCAAAAGCGTGTAATCCGTGTACAACGGTTGTAAACGTCTACAACGGTTGTAAGCGTATACAACGCTAAGGTAAACCCTTTAAACGATTTAACGCTTTCGTTGACGAACGGTTACACGCATCTACATGTACACAGCACCGTACAGATTAAACCGTGTTATACGTATAACACGTTTCCACGGGTTTTAAACGCATTACACGTTTTGGTATGCCAACCTTGTATCGCGTAGAATGCGCATGCTCTGATCGTTCTTCGTGTGTATATATACTTCTAGACTCACTGCAGGGCTTCTAACATTTTCAGTTTTCCGGTTCTGGACCGATTTTTGAACTCTCAGACCGATTGAGATTTGAAAACTAGTCTTAAAAATCGGTCCGAGAAAAATTGCCAGTCGGCTGCTATTTCGCTATAAACCTTGTAAATTTACCGGTTTTGACCACCAAGTAATTTATGACACATATCCGCGGGCCATATCCGTGTTTTAAACCAGTGTGCAGCTCGCTGTGTATTCAGTTTATCCAAATATCGATTAATCTTAA
>JAQRGA010000253.1:0-37980 GCA_029237695.1 Conchocele bisecta
ATTGAAAAGAAACCTTGTAGGTGCAATCCATCTAATACCTGACGACATTCTCAATCTGCAGAATGTCAGTCTGAAATATTCCTCAAATTATTGTCAACAAAATGACTCAGCAATAGCTATGGTCATATAGAGAAATGAACCTTGGTCTCAAGTCTCATTATAATTGATTGAATAATTGGGGTTTTACATTAATTCAATAGCAAGGTCATGTGCAAACAGGAATGGTGGAGTAGCATACATTCAGCACAAAATACAATAAAAACTTTCAGCACCAAAAGACAAGGCAGCCCGACAACACCGGATCACTTAGCGCTCGGTGTGAATCCAAGTAACATTCACCGTTAAGATAAGAAGGATGGGTTCATTAAAATATGCATACTCTCCCATCCTCCCGATCTCGGGTACCATAAGTCAAATTCTCTATCATTTGACTATGATGCCGTCCAAGAGCATTGTAAATCCTTACCGTTCAAACTTCTTGCTGGTAAGCTGTCGGCGTAGACGTTCCACGTCCCCTTCCAGCTTGACATTCCAGGTGAGCAGAGATGCCACCTCACGACTCTGGCTTTGTCTGTAATACACACATACCGGTTAAACCATGCAAAGATTGAGAGAAAATGAGACGAATGAAGACAGGGTTGAAAAATCACTTGCAAGTGTTGCTTGTTTCTCGGCGTGTAGTTTATATAGCAGTTGTCCAGACTGGCGAGTGCAAGATCTGAACATGCAGTTGTTAATTTTTTGACAAATAGTCAAACTAAAGAAATTCCAATATTCAATATTTGTCCACATCTAGTCATTTACATTTTGCTCTCGTTGAGGGAGAGCCGATCCTTGAGAAGTTGTATCTCCGCGCCCTGTTCCTGCGACTGCAGCTGACATTGGAACTCCTTCTCCCGGTTGTTTTGTAGTAACCCCTCGAGGTTCTTGTTCGATGTGCGCTCCGACCCGATCTGGCTCCTCAGTAGCTCTGCCTCATGGCCGATATCGTCATTGTGCGTCTGTAGCTGTGGTGGCGAGATGAGGAAACATTGATTTATTGGTGTTTAACGGCATATCAACAGCTACGGTCCTTTAAAGCCCGCATGTAATCTGCTGCATTTGGAATAAAATCACGAAATCAGAACGGAATATTTACATCCAAAAAGCAAGATGGGGAAGAGTGATTTGATTTTATTTATTGGTGTTTAGCGTGCTATCAACAGCTAAGGTCATTTTGAAGCCTATTTATGGATGGTCGTAGGAAAGTCCCAACATCTGGGGGGGGGGGGGGCGTTTCACAAAATTATCTATCTCAACAACAGCTAAGGCCATATAGAGACGGGACCTTGGTTTCAAGTCTCATCTGAAAGATACTGTAAAATAAAGATAAACAGAAGACGACAACAAAATAATTCGCCGTTATGCGGTTAATAATTCCTCTGCATAATCAGATCAGGCTGTGGTAGTTACACATGTACCTGTTCCTTATCAATAATGGCTGCCGTGAGCTGCCGTTGCAGCGACTCCTTCGTGCCCTGGAGTCTCGAGCACAGCTCGCGCATGGCCATCAGGTCGTTGAGCAGCGTGTTCCTATCGTCATCCGTCTGTCTGATGTTGTCTGTCTGACTATAATGTACCCCAAAAATAATTTCAGGGTGTATAGAAATAAACAAATAAATATACATCTATGCCATTTTTAGTTTTCAAATGTATGCACAAAGTATTTGATCCGACATAAGCAAGAGTATCACGTTGGACAATTACTGACATATTATGACAAATGGAGACATGTGTGAACTTATCAATATGTTCAGTGAAAGGAAACAAAAATTGCAAGATATGGATCCCATATTATGCTTTTACGCGACAAAATGACAGTTTGAACTATTATATAAAGCAACTGACAAATTTCAGAGGATCCTAAATTTGCACTTACGAACATCTTAGTCGTACAAAGTTTAGTGAAACAGGCCCCTGATCACAAACACGACTAATTGCTCTCATGCATATTATTATGCACGTGCAAGTGCAACTAAACGTAATGGACCATAACTGTCACAAACACACAAATTGTGAGTTCTTTGGCGCCGTCAGGTCACAATGTTTTTCAAGATTCCACAACCCGATGATTATAACACCGAATACCGAATAACACTGAATATCACGCTTAACATCATGCAGTTTGATTGGCTGAGGCTGAGCTCAGTCAATGCTAGATTCAGATTACAAATTTGTGACTGCGACTGGAGAAATGGGGCTTATGGGTTTTGCAACCAGTGTAGATCCAGATCAGCCTGTGCATACGCACAGTCTGATCAGGATCTACACTGTTCGCCATTCCATTCCGTCTAACAAGCAATATTGATTGTTATCAGGCTACAGGAGTGTGCTATTTGATCTGGAACTACACTGGTCCTAAATCCCATAAGCCCCATTTCAAGAATGAGCTCATGAAGTTTTCTAATCACAGACAAGCATCTGTGTTTTGCCATGAAATTAAATTTTACCACTATATGCAGCTTATCATCACCTTATTTTATTGATGCACCAATTTCAGTCAAAAGATACGACAATTTTGTTTATTTCTCCATGAAGGTATATGTTGTTACCATTCATTTGAACCGTCTCATCGAGATATACTTTCCTCATAAAAGTTTATTACGATTATCATGATTATAATTGTATCCTGTCTTTAATGGGTTAACAGATTATTTAAATAAGCTCGACTGGAGAAATGGGGCTTATGGGTTTTGCGAACAGTGGTGTAGATCCAGATCAGCCTGTGCATCCTCACAGTCTGATCAGGATATGCACTGTTCGCCATTCCAATGAAACACATTTCTAACAAGCAGTATATATCGTTATAAGACACAGGAGTGTGCTGTTTGATCAGGAGCTACACTGGTCACAAATCCAATAAGCCCCCTTTATCCAGTCACAGCCACAAATAACCTTGAAGGTTGGCCAAAACAGTGAAAGTGAATGGGTTTAACATCCCAGCAACAACTAAGGTCATATAGAGACGGAACCACAGTTTAAAGTCTCATCCGACAGACCAGTGGGATGGAAATACTACAATATTTTTGATGCCCAAGGCGAGGTTAAACCCACATCCTCCGGATTGGAAGTCATGTGTCCTGGGGCTTATGGGTCTTGCGACCAGTGCAGATCCAGATCAGCCTGTGCATTTGCACTGCACAGTCTGATCAGGATCTTCACTGTTCGCCAGTCAATCTATGAAACACCTGTCATGCTACTAACACGCATATTAATATAACAGGAGTGTCAAAGGTCACAATATACGCCCGTCGAGGCAAGGCCAGTCAACTAAGGGAGATAACTCACTGAAAACCAATGTTGTTCTTCATCTTGACGTGATAAACATGTATACTGAATTTGGATACGATGAGTCAAGTAGAACTGGAGTTATTGCGTGGACAAATATACAAAGTCCGAAAATTAAAAATGGCCTCGAAATGTTATCGGAAAATTTTTAGAATCACTAGCCTTCTTCATCGTGCCGTGATAAACATGCATACAAAATGTAGTTACAAGCGGTGAGGTAGAACTTGAGTTATTGCGTGGACAAGGATACAGAGTGCAAAAAATAAAAAATGGCCGCCAAGGGGGAGATAAGTCATCGGAAATTTTTGAAAATCAATAGGCTTCTTCATTTGTTTGTTTGTTTATTAGTGTTTAACGGCCTATCAACAGCTAAGGTCATGTAAGGCCGGGCAAACGGGTTCGATCCCATTTGAACCTGCTGCATTGGGGGGAAAATACCAAAATCAGAACGGAATATTTACATCGAGAAAAAATATATTCAGCCCTGAAATTAGAATAACCTGACCTGGTGCCAGGTCCATACCACACCAAAGTCACTTGGCCCCTTCCCCTAAAATAGGATTACGAATAATCATAATAATCACATAAGGGGTATAACCAGATTCAGCTGTCACATACAAAATGCCAAAGACGTATGTGAGGGCCAAACCAGGTATCCAGTCGGAAATCCAGTAAGGATGAACCCCGATCGTTAAATTACCCATCACATGCTCCCACCTGCACCCACTAAATTAAGGTTACGAGACGATAAATTAAACTAGCTACTTCATTCTGCTATCACAATGGAATAATTACAGGGTGTGAATTTCACTCGCCCAGTCGCCTTGATGAGTGTTAATTTCGGCTGGGAAAGACTGTATTAACCATAAATATTTGGATAACATTTGTTTTGGGAAACACCTATAAAATACGGGTTTCCCAAAACAAATTGTATCCAAATACATTGCTATTGTAATAAACCAGTACAACCATACCATGAACCTTAAGTATTTGGACATTATTGCTGTGAAAATCATGTATTTAAAATGTGTTTCCCAGAATAAAGTGTGTGCGAATATTTAGTGTGTTTACGGTAATTTCTATAGACACTCGCCAAGACTGGTACGTGAATTCAGTGGCATCACAGGCCAATCATTAATAATTTAAATACTATATTGGCCATATAGTTTATTGCATTTTCAGACATACAGTGCGACCCCCCATTGCACGGAAGTCCAGCGACATACGACCTTCCGTGTTGCTTATCCGAACCATGCAATATCCGTGCTCGCCCAAGACGCATCATGTCAACAACAAATACATGTACGACGTCGTCAATGCCTATAATATGCCATAAATTTCTATCTACATGTCATATGTAATGTTTTCAGTGTTATCTTCGCATGTAATAAATATATTGAATCGACCAAGAATTGTTACCGTCATGTTTTATTTTATAATTTATCCATGTAGAATGAAGATCTACGCAGGTCCATGCAATGTATTATTGTTAACACGTGTAGCCATCATCATTTGATGACGCAATGACCCAATTACCGATATCCTGTTCCATCAGCCCAAAGCTCATGCGTTGCAATCTGTGTATACTCAAACCCCGCTGTCATCATGTTAACCCTTTCAATGCCACAGACCTGGACACCCCTTTTTTATAAATGGACTAGTCTGAAATTTATGTCAATTTCAATGCCATTTACGGAAGATAGGACCGATTTTGAAATTAAATATCGGCAAAATACGATAATGTCTGCTCCGAAATTTATGTCAGTTTTAAACGTAATTTGCAGAAGTCGATTCTATTTTAAAGATACATGCCCACTCAGTAGGCACAAAACGTTCTTTATAGGCATTAAATAAGTGTATAATTGTGTCACTATTCCACCAGTTCTAAAGATTACGAATGCCCGCTATACAGTTATAATCATTTAGTAATATTTATTTTACTAAATTTACTGATAGTGACGCGCGTTGGTATCAGGCTATTTTCATATGCAAATGAGGCATGGTATTTTTTAATTATTTATACTAATTAAATGCGTCACCTGAAAATATAATATGTTCGACAGATTATAAAGTATGGTAATTGCACATAAAAAAAATAAAATACAGAGTATAAATAGTAATGTCCGTTAACATTTTAAGGAAACAGGTTATCACCCCTGATATCAGTGTGGAAAGGTATTTCTGATATAAAATGTACGACTTTCATCATCGCATCATGGGGCAATCATGCAGTAACTCATTTCATTCTGAAGATAAGCTTATGTTTGCGCAAAAATATTTCCTTCTATGCTCAGAAGTACATTTATTTATGCCGCAGGCTCCAGATAAGGAATTAGTAATTGAGTATTGTTACTCCATCATTTCTGAAGCAATTGGGTATTTCAACATTTTAATTGTGTAAGATAGAATCACACTACTGTTTACACATCAACATACAGCAATTATTGAATAGTTTGTTTGGAAATGAAAACATATCTTGGCATTTCATTAGAATTTTCTCCTTGGATGTGTTTTCATGGCAAAATATGCTATATTGGTGGTCTGTTTATTGTTTTCCACAACAGGATAAAGGTACCACAATTGTTCTCATTGATTTTTGATACTAACTACTTCTGATTTCAATTGGGTTTTTGGCAATTTTAATTGGGTATTTACGCAAATACGCAGCTTATCTGGAGCTCTGTGCCGCGACCACCATTTAAACCGTCTCCAGAGATGCCACCATTGGACAAAGCCAAATAGTAATGTTTGCGCGCGGACGGCAACGACGCGCGGCCGGCAACGACGCACGGGCCGGCATCGACACACGGCCTAACGATGAGAGCCGCCGGTCTGATAGGGAGTTCCGAGGCATATCCCTCGCATACACAAAGAAAACTTTAAATTCAATAAATAAATTACTTACATATACTCTATTTAAAGAGCCTGCAGTGATTTAAATTATGAACATAATGCCTATAGCCAACTAAAATATTTCATTTCAAATACAAAGGCATACAGAAACGTCGGGGATAAAAAAATGCCACCCACGAAAACTCATTATATTTCAAAAAAGAACCTTTACCTTTAAAGTTTCGCAACAAGTACATCTTTCACTGTGTCAGGCAAGATCTATGCTTCATTTCTCTTTGCTTTTTATATCGTAATTTCACATTCAAACACTTTTATAGTTACAAATGTGTTTACTAAAATCAAAATTATTTTTTGTTTGTTATTAAATGGTTTATTTCCACTTTTAAATACAACATGTACATTTTATAAAGTTTACAAGAGAATATAGCTAAATGAAATACAATGATTACATACTGTATTAAAAAGTGAAATGTATGGGAGAGTAAAGTAGTTGAGCTATACAGAGCATGAAAAGAAGGAAGAAGGTAAGGATTTGTTTCTCTGTGTTCGCACCTGCAGTGCTGGACCTGTGTAGTTGTGTAGTTTATATTTAATATAGAGATATGTTGTGCTTGATTTTTCTTGCGGTGCCTATAAGAACTTATATATTAAACCTGCCCCACTTAATAATATGCTGTTCTCTTTTGTCTTTCATTGTCGCTATTTATTCTTTCTATATATATTCTATTTTTCAAGTTAACTTACAAAAGATTCGAAAGTAATATCATGCTTTTCATATTTGCATTTGAAAATATTTTATTTTGCTAACAAAATCACACAATTAAATTGTTTTACCATCAGTGCCTTATTTGTTATTCCTAGAGAAACACTACGAAAATGTATTTCATATGTTAAGTCTTTTTCATTTAGATAATTTCGAAGCTGCATGTACATGTAAGTAACACTTATATGCATTCGTCTGTTCAGTATATTTCATTTATTTCACTCTTTCGGTGAAAATAATAGATATGGCACGGCTTTTTCAAATGTTTACACAACGTTCTCAGCGATGGAAATTCCGGAGTATGACCTAGTGACGTCATAACCACGATGACGTCAACATGCATGGACGAGCAGTAATTAAGCAATATGTATCCTTCTAATACAACATACATTACACAATACGAATGCCAAAATTAATTAAGATTCAAACAGTATGTCAAAAGATATATAGGTTACAAAAAGGGTCCAAGTTCTTTTTGGGCCACACTGAACAAGTGTCGGTGTACATTCGAACTAACCAGCTCTGCATTCAAAATGATATTGCACATTCGAAATAGTCGACATACGAATGTTGATTTATGTTAATGTGATCGCAGAGTGAATTTCACAGATCCCGTTGTCGGTAGAAGCACATGACTGTACTGTCTGTTCCATGTGTCGATGCCGACGAACATTTGGCTGTCAAACACATTAAACCTAGGAATTTATCAGCTCAATGTCGGGTTTCATGTCCAATCCATGCGTTGGGAGCATCATTTGCTTCATGTTTTGCCAATAACTGATACATTTTTATTGCAATCTGAATGGAAAGGGTCAGTGGAAGCAGTGGATGTAGCCGCCTTCTTTCACGGACCCCTGGGATTGCCAAACCCCAGTAACAACGATGACATACACTTACCCCTGTCACAACAACTCTATCTCGGAAATATGTGAAGTAACGTGTCCGCGGATTGATGTACTGTCGCAGCAGTCTGATTGGCTGATAAATATAGCAAAGTTTGTCGTCTTTTGGCTTCGTGCCATTGCCACAGCCTCGCTCCTCCGAGATGTTCATATTGATATAGTACGTCTGTACCTCTGGAAATATCGTGTTGTTATATTGAATTTATTACATTATCACAGCCAAAATGGCTGTGATAATGTAATATTCAGTATAATTATGGCGTTACAGTCCGATGTGCACTGCCAAAAATAGTTACACGTTCCATAAATTCACAATGCAAACGCCCATTCAACGTATTGCGTTTGTATCACAATGCATTACAACAGACCCACGTGACGTCGTACGACGTTGTTCATTCGTTACAGTTTGTTGACGTCATTAATTACACGACACTGTCAATAACGGCACGCTATTGACTAGCAATGCTGTCGTTCTATGAATTGTGACAAAATTACGCAAAACAAGATGATTCTTAATTTCAACGCCCTATTTGGCTGTCTTGGCTATCAGAACATGATATAAATATAAATAACACAACCATAGGCTGTTGCGTTTACTGTAGCATGAAAAACCTTTGGTCTGCATTTGGTCCTTCGGACGACCTAGTGTCGACCAACAACCAGACTGAAATATGGCGTCAATGAGTACCAGACAACGCGATACCGTTGCAGACAAATACGCAGACTGAATATTGCCTTAAAGCAGTACGGACACCAATATGCTCGGCTAAAAGTAGGATATGTCCATCAATGGATGCGACCAGGAACAGTATGATGACTAACTATCATAATAGACATAGTAGTTGATGACATATCAGGGCTCCAGATAAGGAATTAGTAATTGAGTATTTTCACTCCATCATATCTGAAGCCATTGGGTATTTCAATATTTTAATTGGGTAAAATGAAATCACACTACAACAATTATTGAATAGTTTGCTTCGAAATGAAAACATGTCTCGGCATTTCATTAGAATTGTCTCCTTGGAGACAATTCTAATGAAATACCAAGATGTGTTTTCATGGGAAATAAGAAAAATATGCTATATTTGTGGTCTGTTTATTGTTTTCTGTAGCATGATAAAGGAACCACAAATTTATTATTGCTTTTTGATACTCGCTACTTATGATTTCAATTGGGTTTTTGGCAGTTTTAATTGGGTATTTACGCAAATACGCAGCTTATCTGGAGCTCTGGAGCTCTGGAGCTCTGGACATATGATATATAATTATTGACACCCATTACGTTAAACTAATAACCATTGTTAACATACAAATATACCTGTCAGTGTGTGTATTCATTATAGTGTGAGTGTTGCCTTAGAAGGCTGTGTAGTATCACATATATTTTGAATGAAGCTTAACTTAAACTTAAACACACTCACATTAAATATTTGTGTAGAATTACCTTGACATGTACAAATATATTCGTTATATTTGCTGGCGTATCCCGGCACACAGGCGCACCGACAGTGAGCCCAACCTACAATCTGTTGACACCGGGTACCAACTCGGTCACGACACTTCCGGTACCGGTTAGACGAGTTATCACACTGGCGGCCTATCTGAACCTCCGGTATACTTGGGACGATTGAAAACGGTCCTGTAATATGACAACATAGGTGCAATGTATAGGTGGTTTAGTAATCACGTTCTCTTGATGTTGTATTGTATTGTACTGTACCCGGGGTTCTGATGACTGACACTATTTTATCCCTGACAACACAGTGCGTATGTGCTGTGAAACACAGTGCCGTGAAACAGTTTTGATATCCTGTCAATACGACCAAATCACTGCGTATGAATATGTGCGGTGGCTGGGGTTATACTTTTGCCTTTTACAGCCATTTGTAGGTGTTGACGGGATAAATAGAATAATAGGTTAGTGCCGTGAATGGGAAAAATATCTGGCGCGGCACGGAAACGGGATGTGCTCGGCAGAGCCTCGCCCATCCCGTTTCCTGAGCCTTGCCAGATATTTTTTCCATTCACGGCACTAACCTACTATTCTCTATTTAGTTTTCATGTGCGCCCCGTCTCTAGAAAATGTCTTAATATGAGCATACGTCAGGAAAGTAAAAACCAATCAGTCTGGTGCTTATTTCGGTGGTTATCTATGTATTTTGGCGACCATCTAGATATAATACTTATTTTCACTTGTTTGATTCTCTATGTTTGCTATTAAATATATAGTGATATCTACAAAATAGTAAGCTTCGTAATTAATGATAAGTATGGCCATACCCTTTCAGAAATCGATATATTTAGATCAGTTTCATCTGTGTTCGCAACTTCAAAATGGATGATGAATTTTACTTCGCATGCGAGATATATGTACACATTTTACATAAATAGTCCGAACTTGAATGCAAATAAGACAACACCTGATTTCTGAAATGGTCACCAAGCAGTTTACTCTCATTTGAATTCAATGTACAAATATGCAGAAAAATATGTACAATATAATCATCGTAACTCACAACATGTGATAATAGCATTTAATGGCTTCCAAATATATGTTCATGGTTGAAATGACGATTAGACATAAACCTATCTAACTGACATCACAATTGAATACAGTGTGCCATTAAATATAGTTCACAACCAAAATGATAAACAATAAGAAAACATTAGACACTTGCAGTCCTAAATTATATTATTACACGTATATTAATTAATGAATGTGTATAACTTGAACACTGGGATGATTGTTATAGTCGCTGATCAAGAGCTACCGATGGGTTAATACTGCAAACATGGCTGGCAAACCTCGTGTCCATGTACTACAGTAAACTCACTGCATTAGGCTATGCACATTTATCCCGTCAACACAGTGCGTATGTGCCGTGAAACACGGTGCCGTGAAACATTTTTGATATCCTGTCAAACGACCTAATCACTGCGAATGAACATGTGCGGTGGCTGGGGTTATTTCTTTGCATTTTAAAGCCATTTGTAGGTGTTGACGGGATAAATAGAACAGTAGGTTAGTGCCGTGAATGCGAAAAATGGCAGAGCCTCGCCCATCCCGTTTCCTAAGCCTTGTCATATATTTTCCCATTCATGGCACTAACCTACTATTCTCTATTATGGGCGGATTCAGGTGGGGGGGGGGGGGGGGGGGGGGTGGGGGGGGGGCGGACCCGGCGCGCGCCCCCTAAAATTCGCCGAGTAAAGATTGTTTACAAGTTATAAGGCACGTTTCTACGTTCGCGTTGTGAATTCATTGTTTATTGCGGGATGCAGCCAAAAAAATAAATGCAGGGCAGCATCAGAATCGTTTTCAATCAAAAATCATGTCTAAACATACTGTGACAGTGTCAATATTTTTGCTCCAAAATGCGCCAGAACGCAGGGAATGCCATGTAGATTTTAAAAAAAATCCGGGGGGGGGGAATGCCACCGGACCCCCCTACCGCTATCCCGAGCTCACCACAGTCTACGAGCGCTCGTTCGATAATATAGTCAAGTATTGCAAAATAGTTACGCCCCCCCCCCTAACCCGAAATCCTGGATCCACGCCTGCTATGTATGCCATTTCTCGCGTACATGTACACACACGAATGTTTCAACATCGTATCTTCCTATAAAATGTATAATATATTACATGTACTGCAATTCTAGGTGAGACGGTTGAGATGGTTGTTTTCGATGTGTTCATTCACGTCTTCCCTCCAGTAACATAAACCAATGTAATGCATTACGCATGACGGTAATGGGTTTTACAGACGTCGTTCTCAATAGTTGATGGATATTTCGCGCTACATCTACTAAGTGGATGCATATTAGATCAAAGCTATCGTTGTATGTGGCTTAGCGTTAAGACATTTGCGATCAGTGCCGATACAGACTAACCTGCGCATCCGCACAGTCTGGTCAGGATCGGCACTGTTCACCATTCAGTCAGTGACCATGCCAGTAACAAACCGATATCAGTAGCAGATTTCATCAAAATTGCAAAGCATACTTATCTAGCAAAGTATACTGTGAGGGAGTAATCATTTATTTTTCCTGAAATGCATTATTTCATATAGAACTAACCACTGCATGTATTTGATGATTGAAAGTATGCAGAATTATTACACTGAATTTATTACATTATCACAGGCTGTGATTCAGTATAATAAAAAATTAATAAATTTATCCTAAAATTGAAAATTTCTCCCTCAAAGTATACTTTGCTGGAAAAGTATACTTTGCAATGTTGGTGAAATAGGCTACAGATATCACGTTATGATGCTAGAATGTGCCAGTATACCAAGAAACAGATGGTAAAATGTCTCCAATCACAGACATAACATGGGTCATGTATCTACACACTGAGGAAAAGTAACATTTTCTGTGACAAATGAACACATTGAATTTGGAGATATTGTTGAATTACTTCAATACAAGATTCTACGTGTATTCAAATACATACATATATTGAAAACACTCTGAAACTAGTGGTATACGGTCGGTCCCCAAATTATTTAAACGGACAAGAAACAAGAATGCATTTCATCGGATGAGAAATAAACAGCAGAGGACCAAATTTAATTCGGCATTAACCTCCCTACAACAGCCACCTCTCTACAACAGCCAGCTTTGCGTCTTCCCATGTGTGGCTGTTGTACAGAGGTTGCACTGTATAAAAGTAATGCAACACATGCGGCATAGAGCTCCAAATGAAGCTCACAAAAACAAATATATCAGGAGATGGAACTAAGCGAATGCACAATAACCAGTAATTAAAGAAACACAATAGTTATTCCAACCAGAAGTACATGTATTTACTACGATACGACATCGGCACTGACTTGGAACGGTTATTGGACAAACAGACAAGTGGGTGTCACGGGAGAAATGGGGCTTATTGGTTTTTGCGACCAGTGTAGATCACTCGCACTCGCACAGTCTGCTCAGGATCTGCAAATGGATACGTTCAATCTGATGCGCTTGTGCAAATACCCAAACCTAGCTTCCATAATTTAAAATCGGTAATATAATCGAATAGCTGTAACACATGTTTTGGCAGCAAATCATTACAACTGTGAAGGCATTTATTCAACTTAAATGCAGCCTTCCGTGCTTGTCCTGATAATGTGCTCTGTGCGTGTGATAAAGAACCTCCAGATGAGCAAAATTATTCCCAAGGTGTGAAAATTGTGAAATCATTTTCTGTTGGTAAGAAAAATAAAAATGTCTCAGCAAAATCGCACCTCTCCGGAAAACCACTATTTAATTATCTCTGTATTTACTGCTAACTGGTAACCGCCAAAACATATAAACCGTGCTGTAAACCTTCAGCGGACTCGGCACAGATAAATATATCATCGGCATATACATGATATAGGAGTAATACTAGACTTTAATCAACCCGTATCTACGGTGTTCCGTTAAGGCCATCGTAATATCGCTATCGGGTCGATACTACGATAGTACGATAGTACGATACTACGATGTCGATAGTACGATACTACGATGACGATAGTACGATACTACGATGACGATACTACGATGCCATGATGGCGATAGTACGATACCACGATGACGATAACGCGATACCACAATAGTACGATGACGATACTATGATATTATATCGTACTATCGTCATCGTAGTATCGTACTATCGTCATCGTACTGTCGTGATCTCGTAGTATCGACCCGATAGCGATATTACGATGGCCTTAACGGAACACTGTTTATCGTGGTATCGTAATATCGTCATCGTGCTATCGTACTATCGTACTATCGTCATCGTAGTATCGTACTATTGTCATCGTAGTATCGTACTATCGTCATCGTAGTATCGCCTTCCGGACAGACATGCGCATTCGCATCAAAACAATGGATGACGAGGTGCTTCGCCGGTATTTTGATACATACAATCATCATTAGATTGATTTAATTGTATTTAATAGGTATTTAAGATAGATATTTGAAAAATTAATCTTGTTTGCGCCGTTTGCGCCGAAATTCTTGTTTGCGCTATTAACAAGGTGTGTGATCACGTGGTTTCCGAACCCGATTTTCCGACTTGACGTAATCTGTGACGTAAATTTTACAGTCGATTTCATTAAAATCTTCCTAACAAACGGTCGGATTTTGATGATATGTAGCGCACCAAATACGATGGCATAAAACAAATGTATGTGTTTTATGGGTGCTCTGAAAGTTCTTTACAATAACTTGTAACTAAATTTCACAAATAATCTACTGTAAACACATCTACAAAACATGACGTCATGCCGTTCAGAAACCACGTGATCCCCCATCTTGATTAAGGCGTACCGCCATTTTCGCAGCCAAACAATGCGCATGCGCGTGTCCATCTGGAAGGCGATACCACGATGACGATAGCACGATACTACGATGACGATAGCACGATGACGATAGTACTATACTACGATAAATAGTGTTCCGTTAAGGCCATCGTAATATCGCTATCGGGTCGATACTACGAGATCACGACAGTACGATGACGATAGTACGATACTACGATGACGATAGTACGATGCTACGATTACGATAGTACGATATAATATCGTAGTATCGTCATCGTACAATCGTGGTATCGCGTTATCGTCATCGTGGTATCGTACTATCGTCATCGTGCTATCGTATTATCGTCATTGTAGTATCGTATATCGTCATCGTAGTATCGACCCGATAGCGATATTACGATGGCCTTAACGGAACACCGTAAGTATCAATACGTTCTACTCCTTTCCAGTAAAGTTCATCCTCCAAGTCGTTTACATACATGGCAAATAATTATGGAGAGAAACATTCCCCTTGACGGACCCTCAATTCACACAAAGTTTCTTCACTGAGACAGTTATTGAATTTAACCCTGGCATTAATATTTTCGTACATCGATTGAATGACATTAAATATGTTCCTCTTATTCCTAGTTGTATGAGCTTATACAACAGGGTTTCCCGTACTACATAATAACAGGCTTTGGAAAAATCAATGAACGCGCAAAACAGTTTCGATCCCTTGTTTACAACATGCAAAATTAATCCATGTAGTACAACTATATGCCAGGAGACGAAACAATGGAATAGATTGGGAAAACTTTACAAGGGCACCGACTCGGAAAGTCAGTAGACAAAATGTTACTGCAGCATTATAATCGTTACTACAGTCGAACGTCCATATTCACAGATTCTTACGTTTGTGACAGACGGTGCCGTCGGAACTGTGTTTGTATTTATAGTGGCAGTGGCAAGTGGAGTTCTCCAGACACTCGGAATGGGCGATCTTGACACAATGCGACTTATCCCACTTCTCCCGACAAAACCCGTCTACACGACCCGGGTCTGAAAGTACGAACCTATCTCCGTAACTAAGTGTGATTTTGATTTATGTATTCATCAGGAAAAATGCAAAACAACTTTTTCATTCTCGAGACTGTTAATGGGGCTCAAACAGCATTGCGATATAACTTTGTACAGCAAACGTATTGCCAGAATACAGTAAGCACGTTTATCATGATCCCAAGATCCACAACAGTCAGCAATGAATGTATACTTTTGTAGCAAAGTATTCTTTGAGGGAGTAATCATCCCCGAAATGCATTATTTCATATAGAACTAACAAATGCATATATTTGATGATTAAAAGTATGCAGAATTATTATACTGAATTTATTACATTATCACAGCCAAAATGGCTGTGATAATGTAATATATTCAGTATAATAGAAATTAATAAATTTATCATAAAATTGAAAATGTCTCCCTCAAAGTATACTTTGCTAGAGAAATACTGGTTTCGTCATAGCTTGTACCGTAAGCACTTGTGCACAGCCATTCACTTGGTTATAACCGCATAATCTGGCACCTAAATGTGCGTGTTGGTGATAACGCGACTGCTGCTAAGTCACAGTATAAGTCATCTTGACTGTATATCGCATCAAGACGACTTAATAACTGGTTAAGACGACATACATTGAACGAGATAAATAGCACAAAACCGGGTGCAAAAAAGTGAAACTGCCGTCTAGTGATCAGGGGCCCGTTTCACTAAAGTTCTTACGACTAAAATGTCCAAATTTAGGATCGTCCGGAAATTTCAGTTGATGGATTTACATTTATTGTTAATGTGAAATTTACAGACTATCATAAGTTTGCACTTGCGAAGATTTTAGTCGTACGAAGTTTAGTGAAACGGCCCCCAGGTGACATCGGTTTAATATATATAATCTAGCCAGGAATACTAGGTAGCTAGTTCACGTATGTGGATGTCATGACAGGAATACGCCGCGCCACCTGGGGGCCGTTTCACTAAACTTCGTACGAGTAAAATATTCGTAAGTGCACAATTATTATAGTCTGTAAAATTCACTTTAACAATGTTTTCTTGTAAACAATTGTTGGATTTACATTTATTGAGCATTGGCTGCATATACAGCCTATGCTCAATAAATGTAAATTTATCAATTGAAATATCAAGACGATTCTAAATTTGCACTTACGAACATTTTAATGGTAAGAAGTTTAGTGAAACGGGCCCCTGGTCGATATTGAACTCAGCCAACTTACACTGAATACATCCGTTGTACGTTTGATTTGGCAGAAAACCCGTCCGACAGAGGCAGGCGTTGTTCTTACAAATCACGTTGTCGCCTAGCAACGTCTTACACCAGAACTGGAACTTGCAGTAGTCGCCAACCTGCTGCGGAACTGTTGACATGGAAAGAAACTCGTGGTTATTACAATATTGAACTGTAAATATTTACATTAATTTCAACTAACCTTTTACACGTCATATACCCTTTTAACTATTCATTTGTGGAATAAACGACATTTTGTGAGAACGTATCAGGCATACTAACTACAAATGTCCAGCAATACTGGCTGAAGGCCGGGGCTGTGTGTGGGGTGGGGTATAAACGTATAAATATTTAAAAGTCCAAAGATATCAGTAGCCTATTTCACCAAATATTGCAAAGTATACTTTTCTAGCAAGTATACTTTGAGGGAGTAATAATTTCTTTTTCCCAAAATGCATTATGTCATATACAGTAGCGCTTTTCTGCAGGTCAACTATACGTACTATACCAATACTATACGTATACTATACCAATACGATATGTTTGCTATACCATATGCATATAATATAAATGTACGGCATGTTTGTACCGTACATACCAACCAATATCGTATAGATATACCATTCAAATCGTATGTTTATACGATTTTTATACATATGTATAATTCTGGTACGTTTGTATCGTACAAACATACCAGATCATGGTATATTCATACCATATCTGTACGGATATATCGTATATACGAACGGATATCGTATGTTTGTATAATATTCGTAAAGTACGTTACTATACGATGATACGGTACAAACATACCAATATTATATGATCATACGATATGCTCATTAAATATACCAATACTATACGATTACGATATGTATGCGATATTAGTATATACAAATAGGTAAGGAGCAGAAAAGCGCTACTGTAGGACTAACGACTGCATATATTTGATGATTGAAATTATGCAGAATTATTATACTGACTTTATTACATTATCACAGCCATTCAATTCTGGCTGTGATAATGTAATAACTTCAGTATAATAAAAAATCATAAATTTATCCTTAAATTGAAAATTACTCCCTCAAAGTATACTTTGCTAGAAAAGTATACTTTGCAATGTTGGTGAAATAGGCTACAGATGAAGGACAGAAGGCTGACCAAAATGTAATATTAGCAGCGTAGCATAACTTATGCAATCAGCTACGAACCTTCATTGGACGTTCAAGTACGATATAGCGATCAATGCATGTAAGTTACGTGGTGTGAAATAATGCTCTACATGCATGTTCTCACTATTTGAGTCATCACTCATCACCAGATGATGGATGTATTGATTGGAATCTATACGACCATTTCTACATCAAGGTCATATACAAACGGGTCAGACGGGAAACTAAATTTATGTTTTTAATTGTTTGAGGCAGGCCACAATGTGCATGATCACGTGGTTACAACGACAACGTCGCCCACTCCAAAGTAAGTATTATTTGATAGTTTCCTTAATATGCAACGGATTTTGATGAGATATGGCGCAGCAAATGCGTGAAGGCCCTGTTCAGTCTATGCTGATGTGTAGACTGATCTGTACATACATTGGTCGCAATATATATCATACTTTGTATTGATATATATATCCACCGACGTATACTTATGGTCCGAAGCATATTGTAATGACGCTTCCAAAAGTGATTATCCAAACCCGACGATATATACGGTTCACTTGAACTGAACTATCGTGCGTCACAGGCTGATCTGGAGCTACAAATGTAGCCGATTTCATCAAAATTGCAAAGCATACTTATCTAGCAAAGTATACTTTGAGGGAGTAATCATTTATTTTTCCTGAAATGCATTATTTCGTATAGAACTAACCACTGCATATATTTGATGATTGAAAGTATGCAGAATTAATTATTATACTGAATTTATAACATTATCACAGCCAAAATGGCTGTGGTAATGTAATAAATTCTGTATAATAAAAATTAATAAATTTATCCTAAAATTGAAAATTTCTCCCTTAAAGTATACTTTTCTAGAAAATATACTTTGCAATGTTGGTGAAATCGGCTACAGATATCACGTTATGATGCTAGAATGTTGCCAGTATAACAAGAAACAGACGGTAAAATGTCTCCAATCACAGACATAACAGGTGGTCATGTATCTACACACTGAGAAGAAGTAACATCACAAATGAACACAATTACTTCAATACCAGATTCTACGTGTATTCAAGTACATACATATATTGAAAACACTCTGAAAATAGTGGTATATGGTCCCCAAATTAAATAAACGGACAAGAAACATATACAGTCGAACCTCCCCGAACGGCCACCTCTCTACAACAACACCCTCTCTGTAACAGCCGCTATTTTTTTATCCCAAATGGACGATTATATCTCTATATCTAACCCTTAGAATGATGAGCACGAAAATTGTCGTCTGATGTTGCTTTTACATTCTTTCTCAATAAAAACATGTTTTGACAGCACTTTAGAATCATTTCCATTGGAAATGATTCTAAAATGCTGTCAAAGCATGTATTTGATGAGAATTATCGAAGAAAATAAATAAACAGCAGAGGACAAAATTTAATTCGGCATTAACCTCCCTACAACAGCCACCTCTCTACAACAGCCAGTTTTGCGTGTTCCCATATGTGGCTGTTGTACAGAGGTTGCACTGTATAAAAGTAATGCAACACATGCGGCATAGAGCTCCAAATGAAGATCACAAAAACAAATATACCAGGAGATGGAACTAAGCGAATGCACAATAACCAGTAATTAAAGAAACACAATAGTTATTCCAACCAGAAGTACACTACATGTATTTACTACGATACGACATCGGCACTGACTTGGAACGGTTATTGGACAAACATACAAGTGGGTGTCACGTGATAAATGGGGCTTATGGATTTTTGCGACCAGTGTAGATCTCTCGCACTCGCACAGTCTGCTCAGGATCTGCAAATGGATACGTTCAATCTGATTCGCTTGTGCAAATACCCAAACCTAGCTTCCATAATTTAAAATCGGTAATATAATCGAATAGCTGTAACACATGTTTTGGTGGCAAATCATTAAAACTGTGAAGGCATTTATTCAACCTAAATGCAGCCTTCCGTGCTTGTGCTGATAATGTGCTCTGTGCGTGTGATAAACAACCTCCAGGGGGCCGTTTCACTAAACTTCTTACAACTAAAATGTTCGTAAGTGCAAATTTAAGATCGTCTGTAAATTTGAATTTATGGATTTACATTTATTGAGCATAGGCTGCATATGCAGCCTATGCTCAATACATGTAAATCCAATAATTGTTTACAAGAAAACATTGTTAATGTGAACTTTACAGACTATCATAATGTTGCACTTACGAACATTTTAGTCGTACGAAGTTTAGTGAAACGGGCCCCAGATGAGCAAAATTATTCCCAAGGTGTGAAAATTGTGAAATCATTTTCTGTTGGTAAGAAAAATAAAAATGTCTCAGCAAAATCGCAGCTCTCCGGAAAACCACTATTTATTTCTCTCTGTATTTACTGCTAACTGGTAACCGCCAAAACATGTAAACCGTGCTGTAAACCTTCAGCGGACTCGGCACAGATAAATATTTATCCCGTCAACACAGTGCGTATGTGCCGTGAAACACGGTGCCGTGAAACATTTTTGATATCCAGTCAATACAATTTTTGCATTTTACAGCCATTTGTAGGTGTTGACGGGATAAATAGAATAGTAGGTTAGTGACGTGAATGGGAAAAAATATCTGGCGCGGCTCGGAAACGGGATGTGCTCGGCAGAGCCTCGCCCATCCCGTTTCCTAAGCCTTGCCAGATATTTTTCCCATTCACGGCACTAACCTACTATTCTCTATATCATCGGCATATAGGAGTAATACTAGACTTTAATCATACCAGTATCTATGGTGTTCCGTTAAGGCCATCGTAATATGGCTATCGGGTCGATACTACGATAGTACGATACTACGATGTCGATAGTACGATACTACGATGACGATAGTACGATGCTACGATGCCGATAGTACGATACTACGATGACGATACTACGATGCCACGATGGCGATAGTACGATACCACGATGACGATAACGCGATACCACAATAGTACGATGACGATACTATGATATTATATCGTACTATCGTCATCGTAGTATCGTACTATCGTCATCGTACTGTCGTGATCTCGTAGTATCGACCCGATAGCGATATTACGATGGCCTTAACGGAACACTGTTTATCGTAGTATCGTAATATCGTCATCGTGCTATCATACAACGTCATCGTAGTATCGTACTATTGTCATCGTAGTATCGTACTATCGTCATCGTAGTATCGCCTTCCGGACAGACATGCGCATTCGCATCAAAACAATGGATGACGAGGTGCTTCAACGGTATTTTGATACATATAATCATCATTAGATTGATTTAATTGTATTTAATAGGTATATTCAAATTTACAGACGATCTTAAATTTGTACTTACGAACATTTTAGTGGTAAGAAGTTTAGTGAAACGGCCGCCTGGAGGTTGTTTATCACACGCACAGAGCATATTATCAGGACAAGCACGGAAGGCTGCATTTAAGTTGAATAAATGCCTTCACAGTTTTAATGATTTGCCACCAAAACATGTGTTACAGCTATTCGATTATATTACCGATTTCAAATTATGGAAGCTAGATTTGGGTATTTGCACAAGCGAATCAGATTGAACGTATCCATTTGCAGATCCTGAGCAGACTGTGCGAGTGCACATGCTGATTCGGATCTACACTGGTCGCAAAAACCAATAAGCCCCATTTCTCTCGTGACACCCACTTGTCTGTTTGTCCAATAACTGTTCCAAGTCGGTGCCGATGTCGTATCGTAGTAAATACATGTACTTCTGGTTGGAATAACTATTGTGTTTCTTTAATTACTGGTTATTGTGCATTCGCTTAGTTCCATCTCCTGGTATATTTGTTTCTGTGCTCTTCATTTGGAGCTCTATGCTACATGTTTTGCATTACCTTTATACAGTGCAACCTCTGTACAACAGCCACACATGGGAACACGCAAAACTGGCTGTTGTAGAGAGATGGCTGTTGTAGGGAGGTTAATGCCGAATTAAATTTGGTCCTCTGCTATTTATTTATTTTCTTCGATAATTCTCATCAAATACATGCTTTGACAGCATTTTAGAATCATTTCGAATGGAAATGATTCTAAAATGCTGTCAAAACATGTTTTTATTGAGAAAGAATGCAAAAGCAACATCAGACGACAATTTTCGTGCTCAGCATTCTAAGGGTTAGATATAGAGATATAATCGTCCATTTGGGATATAAAATAGTGGCTGTTACAGAGAGGGTGTTGTTGTAGAGAGGTGGCCGTTCGGGGAGGTTCGACTGTATATGTTTCTTGTCCGTTTATTTAATTTGTGGATTGTATGCCATTAGTTTCAGAGTGTTTTCAATATATGTATGTACTTGAATACACGTATAATAAATGACGCCATGACACATTTTCTTAAATTAACACATGGAGTTGACGTAGAATTCTTTTTTATTAATTCGTTCCCACGAAATAATAATTTGTATAATTTGTTCCCACGAAATAACAATAATAACAATTTGTTCCCACGAAAGAACAATTTGTTCCCTAAATTTAACAATTCGTTCCCACGAATCAACAATTTGTTCCCTCAATTTAACAATTCGTTCTCACGATATAACAATTCGTTCCCTCGAATTAACAATTCGTTCCGACGATATATCGTGGGAACAAATTGTTAATTCGTCGGAACGAATTACTAAATTGAAGGAACGAATTAATAAATTGAGGGAACAAATTGTTATATCGTAGGAACGAATTAATAAAAAAAAATCCATGTCACCTACGGGGCTCCGTAGTCACCAGATAATCGACTGCACGAACAGTTTTAACCAAATTGAAAGACTGAAAAACCTTTAGTATTTTATAAATACAATAAATTCTTTACATTCTTTGTTACATCATGGAAGGGAAATACTGTCCTAAGTTATGTTCTAAATATGTTTTTATAATCGAATTGTGGACCAGTATAATTACAGTGTACCGTCACGTGAGTACCGTCACGTGAGTACAACATATGGTGGAATATTTCTGCCATCTAACGTGATAACGTGATTGTCAAGTCGTCTTAACCCACCTTATATATCGCGTCAATAAGACGTACGTCTTAGTAACTGGTCAAGACGATATAAACTGTATTAAGACGTCTTATTGTCTTTATTCGACGAGAAAATTGGTGACAATTTAAATAAAAATCAATGTCACTAGTGGACATTATCATGTTTGTGACGAGATTTCGTGATTGTTATCGCATCCGAGTTATCTCGTCCTCGCCGGTTAGTAAGACGTCTTGACGCGATATTTATGTAGTTAAGACTACTTACAATGTGCAGTAAGATGACTTAGCTATCACGTTATCACGTTCTCACGTTATGTCGATGGCAGAAATATGCCACCATAACAGGATGTAACTCACGTTCAACACAGAAGTCCATAGACGGTTTCTGGAAATATCCGCTTTCACAGGTGCACGTATCCTCCTCAGAGCACAGGCTGTTGTCTATAACGCAGTCGCAGTCTGCATTGGCGGCACAGCTGTCATTTATTTTACCTGAAACGATAACAGAGAACATACAACAAACAATACTATGGTGGTTACTGTACATTACGCACACCTGTTATTCAGTCATGGTTGACCTGTATTTCATATGTACCTTTAACTACCCGAGGACTGTTAAAGCAATAATTTAGAAGTACAAACACCCATGGACATCTTTCCTTCTAACGCGCTGATAACACCTTCCGAATATTCTGTGAAAATCTTATGTAAGTTTTCGCCAAATAAACCCCAAACGGCGACATCCACGACAAAGGCGATAGTGGCATGTGCTATTTTGGTGGGGTATTACGAAAATGCCCCGGTCTAACTGAGATATATAAGAACTATTTGAAAATAGTGATACTATTTGTTTGTTGCCAGCCTTTTTCACAACCGCCTGCGTTAATCTCGCCCAGAATGAGATGTCAACGGTCTGAACGTATATTGGCAATCTCAACTCGCATTCAAGCAGTTTAATTGGCTGAACATGAGCTGTAGCACAGCTCAGTCTCAACCAAGCTATCTGCTTGGTTTCAAGTACAATATTGAAGTATTTTCAAATAAAAAATATGACAAATATTGGCAGGATTAGCGCAGGCGGTGATGTAAGTTTTAAGTTCTTGAAGAATTTAAAAGTATATGGTTTACTGTAATTGAATTAGTATAACTGTATTGTAATATAAGTATTGTAATATTGGGTTAACTGTATTGTAATATAGGGCTAACTGTATTGTAATATAGGGTTAACTGTATTGCAATATAGGTATTGTAATATTGGGTTAACTGTATTGTAATATAGGGTTAACTGTATTGTAATATAGGGTTAACTGTATTGTAATATAGGGTTAACTGTATTTATTGTAATATTTAACTGTATTGTAATATAGGGTTAACTGTATTGTAATTTTCACATTTGCGGCATATATCAGAAATGACGCGCTAGCCGAGCCATTAAACATGTTTTCAGAACTATCATTTTCTGATATACGCCGCAAATTTGAAAATTACAATGCGGTTAACCTATTTCTAATGCACACCTTTACTACTGGCGTAGGAATACCTATTGAAATAATTTGCGACCGTTCATCAACAATGATATATCTAGAATGTATGACCATCACCCAATCAGATTGCGTGATATTTATAGAGTGCATGTACTAAATGTAGATGCAGTGTACGATTTAGATGCTGCCATCGTTTTTCATGTTACAGGGGCATATCTGCATTTTTTTCAAAAAATACAATACCAAATAAAACACGTGTTTTCATCATGACTCTGTGTAATGTGGTATCATTGAAGATATGTAGAGAATAGTAGGTTAGTGCCGTGAATGGGAAAAATATCTGGCAAGGCTTAGTAAACGGGACGGGCGAGGCTCTGCCATTTTTCCCATTCACGGCACTAACCTACTATTCTATTTATCCCGTCAACACCTACACATTTCTTTAAAATGCGAAACAAAACATATTCATACACAGTGATTAGGTCGTATTGACAGGACATAACAGGATATAAACAAGAATTCCGCCACGGAAGCGGTGTCGCGCCTGCCGAGGCATTTGACCGTGAACATTACAAGTAAATAAATTACCTTGACCTTGAGAATTTGGATGTGGGGGTGTACATGGTGAAGCATCATCCCTAGACAAACATTGATGTGAAATATTATCAATGTCTGGCAAGGGGTTAAAGAGACATTGTGAAAAAACAATAACTTTAACGGCTTTCTGTTACAAAACCGGTGAACATTACAAGGAAATAAATGACCTTGACCTTCAAAATTTGGATGTGGGGGTGTGCGTAATGAAGCATCATTCCTAAACAAACATTGATGTTAAATATTATCAGTGTCTGGCAAGGGGTTAAAGAGATATTGTGGAAAAACAATAACTTTAACGCATTTCTGTTACAAAACCGGTGAACATTACAAGTAAATAAATGACCTTGACCTTCAAAATTTGGATGTGGGGGTGTGCGTAATGAAGCATGATTCATAGACAAACATTGATGTGAAATATTATCAAAATCTGGCAATGTGTTAAAGAGATATTGTGAAAAAACAACAACTTTAACGCATTTCTGTTAAAAAACCGGTGAACATTACAAGGAAATAAATGACCTTCAAAATTTGGATGTGGGGGTGTGCGTAATGAAGCATCATCCCTAGACAAACATTGATATGAAATATTATCAGTGTCTGGCAAGGGGTTAAAGAGATATTGTGAAAAAACAATAACTTTAACGTATTTCTGTTACAAAGCCGGTGAACATTACAAGTAAATAAATGACCTTGACCTTGATAATTTGGATGTGGGGGTGTGCGTAATGTAGCATCATCCGTAGACAAACATTGTTGTGAAATATTATCAATGTCTGGCAAGGGGTTAAAGAGATATTGTGAAAAAACAATAGCTTTAACGCATTTGCCATACAAAAAAACCGGACGACGCGGACGACGACGAGGACGACGACGACGACGACGACGACGACGACGACGGAAAATACGACGACTATAGTCGCGCTTCTGCTAAAGCAGGCGCGACAAAAATGTTTCACGGCACCGTGTTTCACGGCACATACGCACTGTGTTGGCGGGATAAATGACGATTCTAGGACCGCAGGGTTGTTTTTATTTTCTATTTTCACTGATACCGGTACATAGGTATCAGATTTTCTATCTTGTTTAACGCAACAAGATAGGAAATACGATATTTATGTACCTACATGGTGAAGATAGAAATAACCCAGCCGTCCTAGTGTCGTCATATATCTCCAATTAAACCATATTACACAAAGCCATGATGAAAACACGCTTTTATTTTTTATAATATTGTTTTCACCAAAAATCTTTATGTGCCCTTTAAATACTCACGTTTGATGCAGAGTCCGGACTCGTTATTGTAGACAAACCCAAGGTCACACCCGCATTTCCCAAGGTCACAAACACGATTTTCCGTATGCAGACGGCACTCGATGTCCATTGTACACACGTCTCCATGAATAACTGAAAGGATAACACAGTGTGTATACTTAGTGTGAATATAGGATATACATATTTTTGCAAGGAATATGATCTTTATTTATCCCGTCAACACATTGCGTATGTGCCGTGAAACACGATGCCGTGAAACATTTTTGATATCCTGTCAATTCGACCTAATTACTGCGTATGAATATGTGCAGTTGCTGGGGTTATTATTTTGCATTTTAAAGCCATTTGTAGATGTTCACGGGATAAATAGAATAGTATGTTAGTACCGTGAATGGGAACAAAATATCTGGCGCGGCACGGAAACGGGATGTGCTCGGCAGAGCCTCGCCCATCCCGTTTCCTAAGCCTTGCCAGATATGTTTTCCCATTCACGGCACTAACCTACTATTCCTTATATATTATTCATCGAGTGTTGTGAAATGTCCATATTGCACGAGTGCTTCACATCGCGCTCTATTGATCTTGTTTAGCTGGATTTCTTATGAAACCATCATAAATGCTATCTTCTATTTATTGCATAAGCAAAGTGTCATACATTGAAGATTGCTTCTCAGACACGGAGTTAGCAGTTGGCGGAATGTGATGCGGGAGCAGGGGCGTTGTCAGCTTTTCAGAAGGGGTGGGGGGTCGAAAAAAAAATAAATATTATAAAGCGCAATATAAAACAGAAAAAGTCATTCAACTGTTCGATGATGAAATTTAACCTATAACTTTAACATATATTGCATGATAGTTTGTTTATTGTTGATCATGTGATGAATTTATAGTACAATGTTATTTCTCCATGACGATACAATGCTCGACGCGCAGGGATTATTCAGACGCGGCGATATCAAGGTGCATGATCACGTGGTTAAAACAACAACGACTTCGCCCACACCAAATTAAGTATTATTTGATATTTTCCTTAAAATGCAACGGATTTTCATGAAATATGGCACAGCAAACGCGTCTTCAAGATCTGCATTTGGTGGTCCATGGAGTTCGGCACAGTCGGTAGACACGGAAATCGATTCTTCGCAAAAACGACATAAGTTTGGGCGAAAATACCACCAAGTGCAGCTTAACAAGACGCGTTTGATGCGCCATATTTCATAAAAATCCGTTACTTAATAAGGACAATATAAAAGAATACGTACTTTGAATCAGATAGATTCTGGAAGTTTCAGTAATTATTGTTGTTGTTCATAGTAACATGTGATCATACACCTTGGATGTCTGAGAACCAAAGTACTTTGTTACGACCTGATGTATTATATATACACTGTCGCTGGCGCTAATATTGCCAATATTTGTAAATTTCTTTATTTCAAAACACTAGAATAGTGACCGGCTAAGCCTGAGCTTGATACAGCTCAGGCTCAATCAATTGAATGGTTTGATTGCGAGCTGGCATTGGCTATAGATACGCAGAAACGACGTTGAGAGTGCTGGCAATATTAACACAGGCGGTTGTGTACAGTTTATGCAGTAGAATACAATGTACGTACCTGGTCCACATGACGTAACGTTTTCTTTCAAATACCCCGGAAGACACTGGCAGGTCTGTTTCCAACATTGCGTGCTGTTTATGACGCTATCACAATCCGAGTGCACGTCACAGCTGTCATCTAACGTACCTGCACGTGCATCGTGGTTGTCATCCTAACAGTGATACATGACAATGCTTGTACAGGGGCGGCGTCGGGGGCCGGGGCCCCCTGAACCCCCCAATAATTGTGTTGGTGGGCCTGACCCCCTCAATAATTCTGTAATAAAGCACATTTTCTCATCCTCAAACTTGCTGAGAATGCGGGTTTCACGCCTATTAGATTTCAAAAAGTTCCGGGGGAGCATGTCCCCGGACCCGGACCCTCTATCAACATCGGGCCCTTTAGGCACTCAAGACTGGGCCCTGATATTGCAGGAAATGGCGTTTCACGCCTCTTAGATTTAAAAAAAATTGAGGGGCAGCATGTCCACGGACTACCTAGCAACATCGGGACCTTTGGGCCTTCAAGATTGGGCCCCACCCCAATAATTTCCCGGTTCCGGCGCCTATGTTGTAATTGTAAACGAATAACAGTCAAAAATATGGTAACAGTGAAACACGACCATGCTGGTAATGATTACATTGGCTGTTGAATTTTGACAAACCAATCAGTGCACATGCGGAATTATGTGCTCTGTATTTCTCACATGTTTCCACGACATTTCAGGAACATATTTAGTATTTTCTAATTGAATTTCGACGAGCAAACTGCTTGACGATAAGGGAGGTAATTCAGGGGCGGGCTTTATGTCTGACCGTCACGATAAATGATGCTTGTTCAGTTATACATTCGTGCAGTCTGATATGTGGCTGTGAGAAATGGAGCGTATAGGTTTTGCGACCAGTGTAGATCCAGATCAGCATCCGCACAGTCTGATCAGGATCTGCACTGTTCGCCATTCCATCAATGAAACAGGCGCGGAAATATATGGCTCGGCACGGAAACGGGATGTGCTCGGTAGAGCCTCACCCATCCCGTTTCCTAAGCTTTGCCAGATATGTTTTCCCATTCACGGCACTAACCTACTATTCTCTATATCTCCAGTCAAAGCCACATATATGATCGAGTCCGAGTGTTTGTCAGATGCACCAAGAATATTCCCTAAATATATAATGAACTGTGTTAGCTCTTTCTAGGAGAATAAAACCCCGCAAATATACGTAGTGATATTACGATATGTACTCACGGCGAATACACTGTTTCCGGTTCCGGTGTCCATAATATCCGGATGCACATGCGCACGGTCCGTTGTCGCATACGGAATGGTTCACGAATATGCCACATGCACACAAACCGCGACATTCGTGGAATGGAATGAATTCATCTTCAATCAGTGTTACTGTATACATGGAAAAATACAACGAATAACTTGGAAATACTGAGCGTGCGATTTGAATGAGTACTCAAATGAATTGTACTTGTTGCACTAAACGGCGTCTAAAATATTATCCCGTCAACACAGTGCGTATGTGCCGTGAAACATTTTTGATATCCTGTCAATACGACCTAATCACCGCGTATGAATATGTGCGATGGCTGGGATTTTTTTTTTTTTTGCATTTAAGCCTTGACATATATTTGTCCCATTCACGGCACTAACCTACTATTCTCTATTTACAATTAACCCGAATTTGGGTTTATTACAAAGGGCAGCATACTGTCGAGGCATTACTACATGTATGACACGCGGAACGTCTCGAAACGTGGGCCAATGTGTCCCGCTTTGAAAGGTCCAAATTGCCTTTTCGATCAGACTGGGTCCGTTTTGGATGGGTCCGTTGTTGGAATGGATCAGTATTTGGACAGGTCGTTAATAGTCGACAATGTAGATGCAGAGGATTTCAATTTATCCCGTCAACACAGTGCGTATGTGCCGTGAAACACGGTGCCGTGAAACATTTTTAATATCCTGGCAATACGTCCTAATCACTGCGTATGACTATGTGCGGTTGTCATACTAGTCGATTCTCCGATTTTGAGGATGGGGCTGGGGTTATTTTTTTGCAGTTTAAAGTTATTTGCAGGTGTTGACGGGATAAATAGAATAGTACGTTAGTGCAGTGAATGCGAAAACTATCTGGCGTGGCACGGCAGAGCCTCGCCCATCCCGTTTCCTAAGCCTTGCCATATATGTTTCCCATTCATGGCACTAACCTACTATTCTCTATATGTGTCAGTTTGCAATCAAATCCAAATCGCTAATAGTGTGTACATGTGTGTATTCCCATACAGTGCGTTTACACAAACTTCACTTGCGATTAACTTCCTTATCGCATCGCCGTATTCCGCCGATATCCATTGTCAAAAAAAAGTTTACACAAAATTCGCAGCAATGCGGAAATGAGCTGTGGATTTTGTGTCAAAATTGAATGTCATTTAAGAAAAATAAATTATTAAATTTTTCGAAATCAATATCGGCAGTAAACGGCAGTGCGATAAAGAATGCATTACCAGAGCTGGGTCCGTATACTTTTTCCACCAGAATTAAAGATTGATGCCCGCAAATTATGTAAAAATACATGGTTATGGAAATTAAGTGGGTACCGTACCTAATGATGTAACTATTCCACATGTTTTTCACATCACAGTATTAACTAAATATTCGTATAACTGCGTGTCAGTAGTGGTGATGACCAGTGTACATGTATATACATGTGAAGAAATGCTGATTAGTTTTAATTATTTAAATAAATTATGTGTATCAACAATTACGACTGCTGTCGATGTCTTATAAAGTGTAATTATTATACGCTGTACAATCGTTCTCACTATGAAAAGTTCATAAAATGTCCGATCGCTCTCGCTATGAAAACTTTCATAAACCATACAATCCCTCTCACTATGAACATTTTCATAAGCCGTACAATCGCTCTCACTGTGAAAAGTTCATAAAATGTACTATCCTTCTATGAAAATTTTCATAAAATGTACAATCCCTCTCACTATGAACATCAGAGTCTGATGTGCACCTTGGTGTTTTTATGCCGAAAAAATATTTTTTAACAAAATTATCACCTTTTTAAGTTACATGCAGCCATGTTTTCTACATTGTTGTATACAATTCTATATAGGGTACAGAGTTTGTGTACACAACTCCTCTGAAACCGTTCAGTCGATCGATCTGAAACTATGAACACGTGTTGAAAATTGGTGTTTGTATGCCGAAAAAACATTTTTTAACAAAAATATCACCTTTTTAACTAAGCCATTTGTTCTACATTTTTGTATCCAATTCTATATACTTTCTACTTTACACATCTCTACGTAAATTAGTATACAAGTTTAACTCAACGATAGGAGGAAATAATGATATATATTTTCAAATTATCATTAATGTTTCTTGCCTTAGTGACAGCTTCACATTTCTGCATCCTCGCTATCTGGCCCATCTTCGACGGGCGTATTTTGTGACTGGCGGCACTCTTGTTCGTATTAAAATCAATATTTGACAAAATTTCACGAAATATAAAAAGGCTCATTCTTAAATTTGATAACATTTTATATTATCGAAAAATATATTGTTTTTGCATTGTTTATATTGCAGTAAAATGTGGGCAGGTTTCGTGAAACAGACAGTAGTATTCACGTTATGCATGTTTTTATTGATTAGTAGGAGTGCTTTGTCCATTCAAGATCAAGGTCATAATTATACAGTGTCACAGAATGAAAATAAACACACAATTCAAGACTAGAGCAAAAAGTTCAGCAATGCATGTTTTTTCACTTTCTAACACTGACTATTAAGGAAAATGTCCTGATCCCGCACAGGCACTTTTATTACACCAGATTACTTGGCCCTATGTGTGAATAATACTCTGTTCCACGTTTTGCTGCCTACGCAGTTTTGGCTATTAAACATATTAATCTGGAAAATAAAAGTACTTTTACATCAATAACAAAATATTCACCCTCCCCAAAAAATTTATTTGGTGAAATTCCATGAAATATTGATATTATTGCGTAAAAAAAGATTTTCCTATGGGTTAAGTGTCCTGGAGGGTGGAAAAACGTCAACAATTGGAAATTGACTCCGAAACCTGGCGAGATAACTTGGAAATGATGTAACTAAGAAACAAAAGTTACATTTTGAAAATTCGTCTGCAAATAAAACAAAAAACGTGGAACAGACAGTAGTAAGATTTACAGCTATGATTTGCACGTGGGTGCATATTTTCATCTGTGCATCCGCACAGTCTGATCAGGATCTACACTGTTCGCCATTCCATCAATGAAACACCCGTTATCAAGCTAACAAGCAATCTAGATCGTTATAAGTTACAAGAGTGCGCTGTTTGATCACGAGCTACACTGGTCATACATCACATAAACCCCATTCCTCCAGTGACAACCACATGTAATGATTTTCGTCTGTTTCACATTTACAAACACAAACACAGTGGGAACTCTCTAAACTAGCCACTCTTGGGACCTTACCGGGAGTGTGGTTTAGGGAGGAACCACTGTGCTGGGGAACTCACAGGGTGTCTGGTTTAGAGAGGTTCCACTGTGCTGGGGACCTCACAGGGTGTCTGGTTTAGGGAGGTTCCACTGTGCTGGGGACTTCCCAGGGTGTCTGGTTTAGGGAGGTTGCACTGTGCTGGGGACGTCACAGGGTGTCTGGTTTAGGGAGGTTGCACTGTGCTGGGGACGTCACAGGGTGTCTGGTTTAGGGAGGTTGCACTGTGCTGGGGACGTCACAGGGTGTCTGGATTAGGGAGGTTCCACTGTGCTGGGGACCGCCAAGGGTGTCTGGTTTAGGGAGGTTCCACTGTGCTGGGGACCGCCCAGGGTGTCTGGTTTAGGGAGGTTGCACTGTGCTGGGGACGTCACAGGGTGTCTGGTTTAGGGAGGTTGCACTGTGCTGGGGACGTCACAGGGTGTCTGGTTTAGGGAGGTTGCACTGTGCTGGGGACGTCACAGGGTGTCTGGATTAGGGAGGTTCCACTGTGCTGGGGACCGCCCAGGGTGTCTGGTTTAGGGCGGTTCCACTGTGCTGGGGACCGCCCAGGGTGTCTGGTTTAGTGCTGGGGACCGCCCAGGGTGTCTGGTTTAGGGAGGTTCCACTGTGCTGGGGACCGCCCAGGGTGTCTGGTTTAGGGAGGTTCACCGCCCAGGGTGTCTGGTTTAGGGAGGTTCCACTGTGCTGGGGACCGCCCAGGGTGTCTGGTTTAGGGAGGTTCCACTGTGCTGGGGACCGCCCAGGGTGTCTGGTTTAGGGAGGTTCCACTGTGCTGGGGACGTCACAGGGTGTCTGGATTAGAGAGGTTCCACTGTGCTGGGGACCGCCCAGGGTGTCTGGTTTAGGGAGGTTCCACTGTGCTGGGGACCGCCCAGGGTGTCTGGTTTAGGGAGGTTCCACTGTGCTGGGGATCTCCCAGGGTGTGTGGTAGGGAGGTTCCACTGTGCTGGGGACCTCCCAGGGTGTCTGGTTTAGAGAGCTTCCACTGTGCTGGGGGACCTCCCAGGGTGTCTGGTTTAGGGAGGTTCCACGGTGTGGGGACGTCACAGGGTGTCTGGTTTAGAGAGCTTCCACTGTGCTGGGGACCTCCCAGTGTGTCTGTATTAGGGAGGTTCCACTGTACTGGGGACCTCCCAGGGTGTCTGGTTTAGGGAGGTTCCACCTCCCAGAGTGTCTGAATTAGGGAGGTTCCACTGTGCTGGGGATCTCCCAGGGTGTGTGGTTTAGGGAGGTTCCACTGTTCTGGGGACCTCACAGGGTGTCTGGTTTAGGGAGGTTACACTGTGCTGGGGACCTCCCAGGGTGTCTGGTTTAGTGTGGTTCCACTGTGCTGGGGACCTCACAGCGTGTCTGGTTTAGGGAGGTTCCACTGTAATACCTTTGTCCTAGTTATCCCCACAGTCGTTGGCGCCATTTTGGAATTTAGCACGTGACATACACGTACCGTTGGTGCAATGGAGTTGTGATGCGAAGCAAAGCGGGCCAGCTGTAACCAAAACGAGGCTGTAAAAACATGGTGGACATTTCTAAAAGATTATCAGTGATATTATTATTTTGGACATATTCTGGAGTGTTTATTGGACGGAATTGTTTTACCATTGATGGTGTGCGATATTCCTGGACATGATGTCGTAAAAGCATGAAGCAATCCATATAATTATCCATCCATCCATCCACCCTCCAGTGCAGGAAGAAATCTCTCAAGAACAACGACAGAAACCAAGCGAACAAAAAGGTAAAAATCGAAATGTGTCAGCTACTGGTCAACATGTAAACACAGGCACTCTGTGGTATGAACGAGACAAGCCTCTTTAAATCGTACCCAATTTTATTCTGATATTAAATATCTAGATGATAGGACACTCGCCATCGTTTCAACCAACGGAAGTGGTTTATTTACATTGGGTCCCGGCTCTCTAATTCATCAATTGTAACGCGCGCGAAGGCGGGGACCAGCAGGGTCCCGCCTTCGCGCGCGTTACAATTAATGAATTAGCGAGCCGGGAACCGGTACACTAGTACCACTTCCGTTGCTCAAAAAGATGGCGAGTACCTTGTAGATATTTACTATCAGAGTAATATAAGTTTGACTTACAAGAGGCATTTATCGTTCATTCCACAAAGTGCCTATGTATGTAAATTCCAATATGGACATGAACATGACAGGTCACTCAAATACTGTTGACATGCAGATAAGAACGTATCGTACACGGATCATTTGAATTATAGCTTACCAGGTACACTCAACGTAGTTGTGAGTACATAACTCTAATTACATTTCATTACATAAGCTAACTATCTTCCTATACTGCCAAACCCCAGGTCGGGACTTAGATATAGTACAACCGTTTGCCTATAAATCGGAAAACGTGCAGCTACAATCAACCATCTGCAGCAAACCCAGCATGCTCAAAATGTCATGGATTGCAGTACGGTCCCACCCAGTATGCTGGAAATATTAACATAAGCCACCAATTCCCAGGAAACCAACATGTAAACACGGTGAACAATAACAGTGAACAATATTCCATGTCAAGACCAGCCAGGATACGGATCACAGGTGACTGGACATAATTACAGTTATAACATGACATGTACGCTCTCCTGCAACAGAGGCCCGTTTCACTAAACTTCGTACGATTACAATGTTCGTAAGTGCAAGATTATGATAGTCTGTAAATTTCACATTAACAATGTGTTCTTGCAAACAATTACTGGATTTACATTTATTGAGCATAGGCTGCATATGCAGCCTATGCTCAATAAATGTAAATCCATGAATTGAAATTTCCAGACGATCCTAAATTTGCACTTACGAACATTTTAGTCGTACGAAGTTCAGTGAAACGGGCCCCTGATGGACACATGGCTCAGTGGTTTTGAACAGAGCTGTGGCAGATAGTAACATTTATATGTATGTATATGAAAATTGACGTTGGAAAAATTAAAAATTAAATTCCCAAAAGAACAAGAAAAGTTCATGATGTTGAAACATCAATCGGTGTCCGATATTGCTGATAAGTTCTATCATTTCAAACGAAAAATAAGTGATGAGTTATATGAGCTGAGGAATACCGATGTAAAGCTGAGAGCTACGGAGCACCGCAGGGGACATGGATATTTTTTTCATTAATTCGTTCCTACGAAATAACAATTCGTTCCCTCAATTTAACAATTCTTTCCCTCGAAATAACAATTCGTTCCCACGATATAACAATTCGTTCCCTCGAATTAACAATTCGTTCCCACGATACAACTAATTGTTATTTCGTGGGAACGAATTGTTAAATTGAGAGAACGAATTTTTATATCATGGGAACGAATTAATATAATGATTTATTAAAAAAAGAATTCTACGTCCCCTGCGGGGCTCCGTAGAGAGCCGACAATACTAGTTTACGGCAGTATGCTCGGGATATAAATGAACAACTGCTCGAAACACAGTGCATGTCGAGGAATGAGAATTTATTATTATTTGGGGATTCCGCAACCGAGATATGAACGTGAACATTTTGATCAAACCCTTCGTGAATGTTTGACGCAAAACGTAGATAACAATTCAGCCATTAATAAACTCAACGACATTAAAATCTAAGACATCGGGTTTGACAGTAAATACACTGGGCTACAGAATAGGCGACGGAACAGATAAAAGGCAATTGTTTCAAAATGTGAAGTTTATCGACACAGACAGAAAAAACAAAATAAAGACAATAAAGTCTCCCTGGCTAGAGATATAGGGAATAGTAGGTTAGTATCGTGAATTGGAAAACATATCTGGCAAGGCTCAGGAAACGGGATGGGCGAGGCTCTGCCGAGCACATCCCGTTTCCGTGCCGCGCCAGATATGTTTTCCCATTCACTGCACTAACCTACTATTCTATTTATCCCGTTAACACCTTCAAATGGTTGTAAAATGCAAAAATTGTATTGACTGGATATCAAAAATGTTTCACGGCACATACGCACTGTGTTGACGGGATAAATGTTAACGGAGAAAGTTACACTATCAAATGAATACGTTAGCAGTTTGAAACGACACAAAGGCGTGAAAATCCCGTATGAAAAAATTAATTACACATATATATACCCAGTACCGGATTATTTCACTGGTTTAGTATATCGAGTCGATTAACAAAAGCAGAATAAATGTGTGTGGATTCCTGTAAGGCTCTACCCCCGCCTGAATTCCACATATGCATCCGAAGAGCCATATAGTGACATTGAAATCGAATTACGTACGTTTTATAACCCATATTGTATTACACATTGTTTTAAAGTCACTATTTTTATTAAATTTTAGACGACAACTGTATTAGCAGTCCTGCCAATACAGTTTCACACTATTTTGATAAATACCATGTTGTCGAAAATTTAATAAAAACAGTGACTTTAAAACAATGTGTATTAAATGGTTATTGGAAATGACCATATGTTCTTATTTGGTGATTATAACTCGCGAACAACATATATGTATGATTAAATTGATGTTGATACATGTAGTTTTGAAAACTGTGACATACCAGAAGTGACTGAAGAATTTGATAAGGAAATGTATTATTTTGAAAACAGTGCTCAAGTTGATGAAAGACATCATGTTGATACTGGTATTTTCAACAATTCTGCAAAAACCAGGAACCCACTTTTCCGACGTTTCGGCACAAGACCTTTATCAAGGAATTAGTTTCTACTGAACGCTAAGTGGCATCCATTTTATAATTTGAAGTATATCGACTTAGTAGAAACTAATTCCTTGATAAAGGCCTTGTGCAGAAACGTCGGAAAAGTGGGTTCCTGGTCTTTGCAGAATTGTTGAAAATATTAATTGTATTGTATCCCGTCAACACAGTGCGGTTACGCCGTGAAACACGGTGCCGTGAAACATGTTTGATATCCTTGCCAATGCGACCTAATCACTGCGTATGAACATGTGTGCGGTGGTTGGGGTTATTGTTTTGCATTTTAACGCCATTTGTAGGTGTTGACGGGATAAATAGAATAGTAGGTTAGTGCCGTGAATGGGAAACATATCTGGCGCAGCACGGAAACGGGATGTGCTCGGCAGAGCCTCGCCCATCCCCTTTCCTAAGCCTTGCCAGATATTACTATTCTCTATTTCTCTAACATGTTTTGAATATTCAGTGTCTTAATTGCAGCACATGCAACTCTACACCTGTTGTGTCAACTTACCAACAACCAAAAATGATGTAGGTTTTTAATCAAATTGTAATAGTTCAGGACCCGGTTGTACGAACGTTCCATTAGTTAATGTATCATTAGCCTAATGACACATAATAACTTTCCATTAGTTAATGAGTCATTAAAAACTGGTTGTACGACTGGTCCTCCGTGAATGGTGTAAACAAAAAATAATTAGCAAGTTGCCAAATGGGTACAGATTACTGTACTGAGTAAGGGCTTTTCCAGAATTATTCTAGTATGGGGGGGGGGGGAAGGCAGTTGTTATTTTTACCCACCACCCATGCAAACAAATAATTTTCATACCCACCACCCATGCTTTTGAATTATTGCTTCACCCCACCACCCATGCTTTTGAATTATCGCTTCACCCTACCACCCACACAATTTAATTACTTTCGTTTGCCCCAACCCCCATTATTGTGACGGGTGCGTATGCACCCCCTTCATCCGTCGAGTTCCGCCGAGTTCCTCCGAGTTCCTTCGTGAATGGTGTAAACAAAAAAATTAGCAAGTTGCCAAATGGGTACAGATTACTGTACTGAGTAAGGGCTTTTCCAGAATTATTCGTATTGGGGGGGGGGGGGGGGTGGGGTGGGAAGGCAGTTGTTATTTTTATTATTTTTACCCACACCCATGCAAACAAATATTTTTCATACCCACCACCCATGCTTTTGAATTATTGCTTCACACCCCACCACCCATG